>WWET01003980.1:44815-62578 GCA_011038615.1 Limnodynastes dumerilii | reverse complement strand
GAGAGAGAGAGACAGAGAGAGAGACAGAGAGAGAGACAGAGACAGAGAGAGAAATTATCCTAGACACAGAACTACAAGCACGAGAGAGAGAGAGAGAGAGAGAGAGAAAATTATCCTAGATATCCTAGACACAGAATTACAAGCAAGAGAGAGAGAGAGAGAGAGAGAGAGATTACTACATGTACCAGCATGACCACGCATGAGGGGGGTTGGGCATACAACTGGAGGGCCATATTGCCATATAAAATATATTGGACTGTATAACGAAACTTTGTTATCTCACGAAAATAATAAGTTCACAAACTATTTGCAGAGTGACATCAGCATTCCCAGATCCGCTCATAATCCTGACGTCTTTACATAAGGTGTCTGCTTGTCCAACATATTTACTAACTGCAATCACTTGGGCTCGAGTTACCTGCCTGCATTACACAGTGTATAAGAATGAATGCACGGTATTGTATGTGCAACATAATCAGGGAAGGCACCAAAGAGGGAATGGGGGAGTTCACAGTCCTGCTGGTGGGCATGCAGTGTACCTGGAAATGTCCCTCATGTACCTGTGCAGGTAACCAGCTTAATCCCTTTTTGCCTTGGGTACAGGACAAGTCACAGTCACACAGTGGTGGTGACCTGGAAGATTTCTGCACAAGGTGGAGGAGGGGGAGGAGGCACTGGGGGCGTGTCATCTACCTGTCCCTCACCTTTCTGGCTGGGACGGGAAAGAGAAGAAAAAAAAAAAGTCCAGAGGGGGGGAAGGGGGTGGAAAGAGAAAAAAAAAAAGTAGAATTACCAGTAGCTCTTGTTCTGCCATCTCTTTCTCTTCCACACACCTTTACCTGCACAGACTTGAAAGTCCAGTTCCACCAGGGAGCTAGGGAGAAGATAAAGGGAGAGTTCATTGGATCAAACATGTCACAAGAGACGGACAAGTAAGTGATCATACTGGTTTTGGGATCTGGTGGCAGTCAGAAGCTGGGGAAGTTTTTTCCTTGCCTGTTGGACCTGATCTGATGAGTGCCAGTCTGCTGGCCCCTCTAGGCTCTTGCCCATCACAAACTTTTTTTTTCTGCAACATTTTTGTGCTTTGCAAAAGTTTTTTGTTGTTGGATTGCTGCTGTTGTTTTTTTTTTTTGCTGTGTATTGTCACTGGTCTGCAGCCTTTTCATGGAGGCCTCTGTGCTGGTTTAGCCTTCTGCAGAAGGGCCCCGGGAAAGGAGAGGGGAGAGAGAGGGAGAGTTTGGCTTTTGTCTGCAAGTAACAAAAGGCTTTTTCTTTGGCTAATACAAACGGCCATACTCTGGGATCTGTCAGGGGGGCAGCCGGCAGGTGGGTTCTGGTTAGGAGCTGAGATAATAATAGTGTCACATATATTTTGCATCCCCCCCCCCCAATAGAATACTGTCACAGTCGATATGCCATGATAGGTGCCACTATCTTGATTTAACCCTTTCAGAGTGTCTCCCTAGTTTATTAGGATGTTTATTTTCACTGCTGCAATTTAATCCAACCTCCGCCAAAATACAGTAAGTGGTGCATGTGTGTGTGCTGGAATCATTGCCTTATGTTTTGTGTGCTTGTGATGTTGCGTTTCTCCTGTGCACTGCCCGGTGCGTCCGATGTGGAAATGTGAGCTGCCCCTGTGTAGATTTAGCAATTGTATTCTTTAAAAGGATGGTCGTAGTAGCATATGGTTTATCCACCAAGGTACTTGTACAGGCATGCTGGTACTTTTAGTCCCACAGGCACCTTGCCTGGAGTAACATATGGCAAGCCACAGGACTCCAGCATTTATGGTAAATATGTGGTGTAGGATCCTGGCACAGGCGGTTCAGGAGGCTGACCTGTCATCCATCTTTTGTAAGAGAAGTAAAAAAATGCCTGAGGCTTATTGACTGAAGTCTTAGAGCAGGAGACATGTCAGGACACTCAATCTCCTGCGATCTTTCTTTCATCATCTATTAGGATAGAACCCTCATTACTAATGAGTCATTAAGCATTGTTCTAGGTTCAGGAATGCAGGATGAACAATGGCCTCAGAACTCCAGTGGTGTCAAAACATCTGTTTAACAGATTACTAGAACAAAACTTTTATTTTTTTTATTTTGTAGGTAAACTATGTAAATGAGGCTAATATAAAAATACAATGTCATTGGTGATAACGGCCCACCCATCGCTGTTATAAAATGCTGCAGGTATCAACATATATCCTGTGATATGCTGATCTCCCAGCAACAAGCTGAGACAGGTTTACCCTCAAATCAACACCTCAAGCATGAGACAATGCAGGGGAGAGGAGGGACAAGTCATGATTTTCTCCTGGTTTCATTATTCTATTGAATCGTAGGGCAAAGGAAACACATATTTGAAATAATTTAGGGTGCCCACCCACATAGATGTAATGGTCATACAAATATTTGGGGTGCACCCACAGCAGGCACACAAAACACTGAAAAGTATAAATTAAATAATGTGTGTAGCGAGCTGCTAATATTCGTTAGTAATCGAGTGTTCTGCTCCAGCCATTTCTACAATGACATTAGCAGTGATATAATGGCAGGTTAGTGTCCCCAGTGTGAATGTGCTTCCAACCAGGGCGCAGTACTAATGAGATCACAGACATAACAACGCAACGCATTGTGTGAACTCAGTGATCTGACATATACAGTGCAATGCAGGCAGCTTCTATGGAAAAACAATCACCAACTTTCACAAATGAATATCAGGGACATTGTGTTGGCCAATGAAGGTGCTGCACCGAAGGGGTGTGTTCTATACCACCAAAGAGGTGTGTCCTGTGAATAGCTCCACCCATTGCCGTGTCTAGCGCTGCCAGGAAAACTATTTTAACAGTGGCAGCATCAGTATTTATTGAATGTTAAATTATCAGTGAATAAATACTTTCAGCATTATTGCATACCCTCCAACATGACCCCTTCCATTAGGTACAGAATACACCGATCCTAAGCTTCCAACTGCCCTTCACCTGGTTTTAATGAATTAACTGAGGTTTAGTCTCTTCAACAAAGTTGGTTGCCATAGTAACTGACAGTTGAAAGCTCAGGAGTAGAGCATATTGTACCTAATGGAATGGGTCATGTTGGATCTTCTGTTATTGTGGTAAATAAAGATAAAAGTAGGTGACACTGAAGCTGATTAAAAAGAGACCAAAGTGTATTTTCCATTTCTGTCTCCATTACTGAAGTCATGTTGTCTTAGATAACTGCCAGTCTTTGATTACATCTTGGTCTCCATGAAAATGGCCGCCTCCATAGGCCTCAATGCAGGGAAATAGGACATAATTTCAATAACTTGTCATTTTACTACAACGACTTCTCAGACTGAATCAGCATCAGGGAGATTGCCAAACACTTCAGGGAGTCAGGGAGATCACTCAGTAATCACAGTTTCCCTGATATTCAGGGGTGGAAAATTGTCTGTTCTGCACTAGATTTGCCTACAATGGGCAGTAACAGTATTTGGCTCTATGAAGGAAGGAGACTAAACAGGTATTGTGAGATTGTGGAAGGGAGATGACCAGGGCCACCTCCATGAACTTTGGGGTCCTAAACACAGACCGCAATGCTCTGCCCACTATGTGACGTAACCCGTAACCCGTGACGTCTTAGGGGGAACAGGGGAGGAGCGCCACAGAACTGCAGGTAGGATTCACAGAGCTAAGGTGCCCCTGAGGGTGTTACTTGCATAGGTCTGAGTATGTGCTCACATAATGTTGTACATCAGTATCACATACCCTCCAACATGACCCATTCCATTAGGTACAAAAAACTCTGCTCCTCAGTTTCCAACTGTCAGTTACTATGGTAACCACCGTTGTTAAAGAGGCAAATAGTTTTTTAAATACCGGTTAATTCATTTAAACCAGTTGAGCGACCGTTGGAGGCTCAGGAACAGATTAAATTGTACCTACTGGAATGGGTCATGTTGGAGGGTCTGGTATCAAAATGATCGCTTGCAAAGCATTGGATGGGTATGCAATATCTTACCGAATGGGTAAGATATTACGAACATAGCGTAGATACGGCCTGCCGTAGTTACGGTTGCAAAAGTTAGGGTAGGATTAAGCAGGCGTAAGGCACTGGAATTACGGACGGCCGAGGGGAGGGTCCGGGGGAGTGGATAGTATATACGCACAGTGTAAATACGAACAGCGCTCGTTCGTAGGTCTGGATCATGCCAATGTGCTTGATTGCATTCATTTTTGGGGTATTTTGCAGTTAAAAGTGTGAAAGTAAATCGTATGCAGTTGTCCCGTAATCTTAGCTATCTGCATGATCTTAGAAAAATTGCCCAGCTTACATGTCACTAGTAGCAGCATCATCATTAGCTGGGTACACACTGGCATGATATCCTTGACGATAAGGTTTTTATAGCTGGGCATGTACACGCCGCCCAAGGCAAATCTTCTGATTGCTGAATGGCCTGATAATTGTATAGTGTTTACCCATCTTGGGGTTGGACAGGTGCAAACCGATTTGCATAAAATTTGCATAAAATTGTAGTATTTTTCAACAGAAAGTCAATCACAGACCCACGATCTCCTTGCACCCATGTGATAACACTGCTAACTATTCCAGTTGCATGCACAGAATAAAGGCAGACTTTTAACAGCTTCCCTCCGGGAGATTCCTAAGGGTAGCTATAGATGTATGCAGGGGGTGGGGTTTAATGATGATATTTATGCAAATTACATCATTAAGCCCCACCCCCTGACTAATACCTGTTTTAAGCTGTAATAGGGATCGGGACGGGGCTTGATGGCACAAATTGTGTCATCGAGTCCATCCCTGTCCCTAGCAACACTAGTATACTAGTGTTGCTAGGCAGGGGGGCAGGACTTGAGATCGTGGTTTCCATGAAACCATGGGCCTCAAGTCCCTTGCGGTAGATTTGCAGGCTCTCCCGGGATACCGGAAGAACTGCCCGAATTTCATGAGTCTCCCGGACATTCCGGAAGAGTTGGCAATCCTGATGCACAGTCTTCCAGTTGCCTGGGGCAGCGGTCCTGGGTGGGTCTCATAGTGATTCTCAGGAATCCTAATGCTGGCAACTGCTATGAAACACACAAGCCGCCACTGCTCATCTGTGTTCATGTGCAGGATTCTATCTATGCTCAGCTGATCCCTTGCAGTGCCACTGAATTCTACTGCTTAGCCAATCAGCTGTCATGGACATGACAGCTGATCATCTGAGCAGGTAAAGTAAGCAATGCATAGGCATCATCTGAGTCATGGCTCCTACATTGTGCTGTAAGAGTGTGTGTCCCTGTTGCGAACGGCCAAATGTCCGAAACTGGCTGGGATATCGATTGCTTATGCCTCGATGAGGCATAGCAATCGATCCCCGGAGCACAGAACACGGTGCTCCGAAAAGTAAGTAAGCTTCCCCCAACCCACTCCCTAACCCTAAGTGTGTCCCCCTGCAGCCTAACCCTAAGTATCTTCCGCAGCCTAAACCTAACTCCCCCCGTAGCCAAACCACAAGCATTGCTATAGGTGATGCGGGGAGGGGAGGAGGCAACGGATGGAAGCTTTGCTTAGGGTGTCCAGAGACTTAGTACCAGCCCTGTGTTTAATTGTATCAAGCACATCGCATCACTTGATTTGATTTTTTAACCTTACTAGTTTTAACAATCAATTGTCATGCTCGTCGGGACTTTGAGTCATTGGTAATATTGGGGCTGATCCAGAGCTACGCCCGCCGTAGTTAATACAGCGGGAGTAGGCGTAAAATCGGCTAAAAAGTCAATCTATGCATGCGCCAGGCAGATGTTGCCCGGCGTAACTACGGCAACGCCCGATCGTGGATCGGGTGTCCGTAGCACCAGCGTAGTAACGCTGGAGGGGGCGTCCTCCAGCATTACTACGCTGAGGTTAGTGCAGGGAGGTGGGGGGAGGGAAATGAGGCTGGGAAGGCGGCATTATTGAACTAACGCCGCCGTCCCAGCGTATTTACACTCCCTTACGCCGGCTGAAGTTAGGGTAGCCTTCAGCCGGCGTAAGGGAGTGCAAATACGATAGGGCAGGGGGAGGCCCACGATGTAACACTGAGTGTTAGTTCGCTCAGCGCTACATCGTAGGTCTGGATCAGGCCCCATGTTACATATATCGCATCTGGTGACATTTTATGTA
The DNA here is from genome assembly GCA_011038615.1 of Limnodynastes dumerilii. Lineage (NCBI taxonomy): Eukaryota > Metazoa > Chordata > Amphibia > Anura > Limnodynastidae > Limnodynastes > Limnodynastes dumerilii. Next base: position 56,426 of record WWET01003980.1, on the reverse strand, counting down.
GTTTGTACCCAAATTTAGAGGATGTAGTTCACTGTTTCCACACTGATAACACCGACACCTTATTCCCAGCTATATCAGAGCCGACAGCTTCAATTATCGGAACAGGTACAATGGTGAATGTTCCTATTTCGACAAGGCACCCATTCCCCGTGCCGAATTATACTCTCCCCGTCAAGGACGGTTAAGTTTGAGGGAAGGGGGTGGTTAAGGGGGTGTGTGTCCCCCGCTTAGAATGGCCCTATTTCAAAAGGGCCGTTCTCTCCCAACCAGTTCCGAACTGGCTGAGATATAGTTGCTTATGCCACAATGAGGGGTAGGAATCGATCCCCGGAGCACCGAACACGATGCTCCAATAGGTAAGTGTAAAACACTAACCCAACCCTTCCCCTAATTCTAACCCTACCCTTTCCCTTCCATTACCCTAACCCTAACCCTGTAATATGTATATGAAAATATTCCTCACCTTTCTCCAAGGGGTAAAATTTGAAATAAAAATCTGTCAAAAACCTATTTAAATGATAACATATAAGTAGTTAGATATAATCGAATTATAAAGCACAGGGTGAAATAGGTATGAGCCCCTTTTTTGGCTTGGATTTTCTCCAATGGTGAAAAAGTGTGTGTGTGTGTGTGTGTGTGTGTGTGTGTGTGTGTGTGTGTGTGTTAGACTGTAAATGTCTGTAATTGTGTGTTAGACTGTAAATGTCTGTAAAAATGTTTTCTGTGCAGAAAAATTTGATGACACAACATTTTTACTACAAAATATATATATTTTGTAGTAAAACAGTCTTTTGTATGCCCTAGAGTTTGATCCTGTTTACTATATATATTTTGCCTTTTGTTTGCCCCACCATAGTGCCCCCAATCCATTTTATGCACTTTAGAGGTTCCGAGAGGGTGGCAATACTGGTGCCCCCTAAATAAAAGCTCTACTTTTCTTTGGCACTTCTATTTCACCCAGCTGCTGAAATATTCTGTCCCTTGGTTGCACTTCTCCAGATGAATATCATGGCGCTGAACCAAAGGGGTGTGTCCTGTAGATAGCCCCACCCATGGATGTGTCTAGAGCTGCCAGGAAAACTATTTCTCATAAAAAATGTCAGCTTCAGTATTTATTGATTGTTAAATGGTCAGTGATTAGATACTTTCAGTATTATTGTGAAGACTGTGAATAGGAGATCTGCTGATTTCTTCATCTTTATAGAACAGCTAAAAGTAGGTGACTCTGCAGCTGATTAACAAGAGACCAAGGTGTATTTTTCATTTCTGTCTCCATTATTGAAGTCATGTTGTCTTAGATAACTGCCAGTCTTTGATTACATCTTGGTCTCCATGAAAATGGCCGCCTCCATAGGCCTCAATGCAGGGAAATAGGACATAATTTCAATAACTTGTCATTTTACTACAACGACTTCTCAGACTGAATCAGCATCAGGGAGATTGCCAAACACTTCAGGGAGTCAGGGAGATCACTCAGTAATCACAGTTTCCCTGATATTCAGGGGTGGAAAATTGTCTGTTCTGCACTAGATTTGCCTACAATGGGCAGTAACAGTATTTGGCTCTATGAAGGAAGGAGACTAAACAGGTATTGTGAGATTGTGGAAGGGAGATGACCAGGGCCACCTCCATGAACTTTGGGGTCCTAAACACGGACCGCAATGCTCTGCCCACTATGTGACGTAACCCGTAACCCGTGACGTCTTAGGGGGAACAGGGGAGGAGCGCCACAGAACTGCAGGTAGGATTCACAGAGCTAAGGTGCCCCTGAGGGTGTTACTTGCATAGGTCTGAGTATGTGCTCACATAATGTTGTACATCAGTATCACATACCCTCCAACATGACCCATTCCATTAGGTACAAAAAACTCTGCTCCTCAGTTTCCAACTGTCAGTTACTATGGTAACCACCGTTGTTAAAGAGGCAAATAGTTTTTTTAAATACCGGTTAATTCATTTAAACTAGTTGAGCGACCGTTGGAGGCTCAGGAACGGATTAAATTGTACCTACTAGAATGGGTCATGTTGGAGGGTCTGGTATCAAAATGATCGCTTGCAAAGCATTGGATGGGTATGCAATATCTTACCGAATGGGTAAGATATTACGAACATAGCGTAGATACGGCCTGCCGTAGTTACGGTTGCAAAAGTTAGGATAGGATTAAGCAGGCGTAAGGCACTGGAATTACGGACGGCCGAGGGGAGGGTCCGGGGGAGTGGATAGTATATACGCACAGTGTAAATACGAACAGCGCTCGTTCGTAGGTCTGGATCATGCCAATGGGCTTGATTGCATTAATTTTTTGGGTATTTTGCAGTTAAAAGTGTGAAAGTAAATCATATGCAGTTGTCCCGTAATCTTAGCTATCTGCATGATCTTAGAAAAATTGCCCAGCTTACATGTTAATAGTAGCAGCATCATCATTAGCTGGGTACACACTGGCATGATATCCTTGACGATAAGGTTTTATAGCTTGGCATGTACACGCTGCCCAAGGCAAATCTTCTGACTGCTGAATGGCCTGATAATTGTATAGTGTGTACCCATCTTGGGGTTGGACAGGTGCAAACCGATTTGCATAAAATTTGCATAAAATTGTAGTGTTTTTCAACAGAAAGTCAATCACAGACCCGCGATCTCCTTGCACCCATGTGATAACACTGCTAACTATTCCAGTTGCATACACAGAATAAAGGCAGACTTTTAACAGCTTCCCTGCGGGAGATTCCGGAGGGTAGCTATAGATGCATGCAGGGGCGGGGTTTAATGATGAGATTTATGCAAATCACGTCATTAAGCCCCGCCCCTGACTAATACCTGTTTTTAGCTGTAAGAGGGATCGGGACGGGGCTTGATGGCGCAAATTGTGTTATCGAGTCCATACCTGTCCCTAGCAACACTAGTATACTAGTGTTGCTAGGCAGGGGGGCAGGACTTGAGGCCGTGGTTTCCATGAAACCATGGGCCTCAAGTCCCTTGCGGTAGATTTGCAGGCTCTCCCGGGATACCAGAGGAGCTGCTCGAATTTCGCGAGTCTCCTGGACATTCTGGAAGAGTTGGCAACCCTGATGCACAGTCTTCCAGTTGCCTGCGGCAGCGGTCCTGAGTGGGTCTCATAGTGATTCTCAGGGATCCTAATGCTGGCAACTGCTATGAAACACACAAGCCGCCACTGCTCACCTGTGTCCATGTGCAGGATTCTATCTATGCTCAGCTGATACCCTGCAGTGCCACTGAATTCTACTGCTTATCCAATCAGCTGTCAGGGACATGACAGCTGATCGTCTAAGCAGGTAAAGTAAGCAATACATAGGCATCATCTGAGTCATGGCTCCTGCATTGTACTGTAAGAGTTTGAGTCCCCGTTGCGAACGGCCCTAGTTCGAAACTGGCTTGGATATCGATTGCTTATGCCTCGATGAGGCATAGCAATCGATCCCCAGAGCACAGAACACGGTGCTCCGAAAGGTAAGTAAGCTTCCCCTAACCCTAAGTGTGTCCCCCTGCAGCCTAACCCTAAGTATCTAAACCTAACTCCCCCCGTAGCCAAACCACAAGCATTGCTCTAGGTGATGCGGGGAGGGGAGGAGGCAACCGATGGAAGCTTTGCTTAGGGTGTCTAGAGACCTATCAAAGCACATCGCATCACTTGATTTGATTTTTTAACCTTACTAGTTTTAACAATCATGCTCATCGGGACTTTGAGTCATTGGTAATATTGGGGTTGATCCGGAGCTACGCATGCCGTAGTTAAGTAGATAATGTAAGTGTGTGTGTGTGTGTATGTGTGTGTGTAAGTGTAAAAACCTATTTAAATGATAACATATAAGTAGTTAGATATAATCGAATTATAAAGCACAGGGTGAAATAGTTATGAGCCCCTTTTTTGGCTTGGATTTTCTCCAATGGTGAAAAAGTGTGTGTGTGTGTGTGTTAAGACTGTAAATGTCTGTAAAAATGTTTTCTGTGCAGAAAAATTTGATGACACAACATGTTTATCATACTACTAAATAAAAACATTTGTATTTATTGTTGTATAAGGACATTTCGATCTGAAGACACTATTTTGTTATGGTTTCTTGGAATAAAGTTCTGTGAAATGTTGATGGGGAGTGCTGTTATTTCTGACTTTTCAGCAAGTAACCCACGTGTCGCATGACTGTTTACTTGCGTCGGGCAGACGGTAAACAAGACACTTTGAAACATTGGATATTATTTAAAAACACTGGTTACTATAGCAATAAAACATGTAGAACAATATAATATATCTCTTGTTGGAATACACAACACAATCACATATATTAGAGTAATGTTGCTGTGCTACCATAACTGTTATGAAATATAACACAGTAGTGTTATGGCCAGGGCTGCCTATAGAAGTTATGGGGTCCGGGATACATCCGTGGGGCCCCGCCTCAATGTGACATCATTGGCGACGTCACATGGGTTGGGGCCCCGTGGACAGTCACCCCCTGATGGTGCCTCTAGTTATGGCCTGTATTTTGTCTAAAGCTGGGTACACATTACACAATAAATTATTTTGTCATCTAATATAAGACCATTGGCCGTGACCAAGTGGAAAGTGAACCAAGCTGAAACCATGTTGCAGGGGAGGTCAGTGGCATCTGTTGCATATAGTGTTAGAAGTGAGAGGTGATGTTTCCCAGCCCAAGTCTAAATAACGTTTAATAGTAAAGCTGGTCACTATCTGTGTGCAATAAGCAAAAACAAAGTATTCTCCCTGAAGCAAAAATAAAAATCATTTGACCCCCTCCCCCCCCTCTGATATTCAACATGGTTTTGCCCAGGTGTAATTTTCCACCTAATTTCCACTTATTTTAAAACTCTGGATGCAGTCCATAGTGTCTAGACCCAATTCATTGTTCCTATGCTGATGGAAGTGTGGCATTATAGCTGACATGCTGCTGTCATGTAGTATGTATGCATAGTCATACAGGCCCTGATTCAGAGATTGAAAATAAGAACCTAAAGTTACACCTGGGCTAAACCATGTTGATTTCAGGGGAGTCAAATTTCATTTGTTGCAACAGTATTATAGTTAAAAGGTGATGTTTCCCAGCTCAAGTCTAATTAGCAGTTTAAAAGTGAAGCTGATCAGGTATCTGTGTGCAATAAGTAAAAGCAAAGCATTCTCCCTGCATGCATAGAATAAAATTAACTTGACTCCCCCTGAAATCAACATGGTTTTGCCCAGGTGTAACTTTAAGTTCTTATTTTCAGCCTCTGAATCAGGCCCACAGTGTATTCAGGTGATTTGTTGCTCAAGTCCTTCTGACCATATATATATCTTTTCCTCAGTATGACGATTGGGGAGGGTTTAGGCTATAAATAGTGTGTTCTCTGAATCATTTTATTGTTTGCTCCATTGACAGGATTGGACGGCTAATCCTGTAGTGGGTATCCAGCATAAAACCTAAAATGTTTGTCCTATCTATTGAATGCTTACTGCCATGAAACATCCGAATAAAGTTGTGATTTTAATTTATTTTGTTGAAAAAAAAACTATTAATCAAAGTTAAAGTTTTGTGGTGGAATAAATGAAACTCTCAGTAAAAGACCCCAGTAATAAAATCATCAAACTCTAACTTAACTTTTGATCAGTGATTGACTGAGTGATTAACAGATGTGCAGAACGGTGGCTCAGTGAGTAGCACTTGTGCGTTACAGAGCTGAGGTCATTACTTCGGACTTCTGTGTGGAGTTTGCATGTTCTCCCCGTGTCTGTGTGGGTTTCCTCTGGATGCTCTAGTTTTCTCCCACATGCCAAAAAACATACTTGTAGGTTAACTGGCTGATAACAAAATGAACCCTAGTGTATGTGTGTAGTAGGGAGTCACTAAAGCTCTCCTTACACCAACAGACTTGGTATGTTACTTACGTACATGACTAACCGCGCCCTCAAAAGCTCATTTCAATGCCTCCCCCACCCAACTCTTTATGTAACATGTCACACGTACGGAAGACAACCACCCCCTCCATCCGTATGTCCCTAAGTGCGATTCAGACGTCCGTGTGTCCTAATGGACTTCCGTGCCAAAGGCGTATCTAGAATGGGTGCAGGGTGTGCAGTGCGCACGGGCCCCTCAGAACAGGGGGCCCTGTGGCATGCATCCTGCACCCAGGGTTGGCAGTGAAAGGGGGGCCATTCAGCATCTATATCTTCCCTCTAATATCTTCCGGAGGAAAGAAATAGATGCAAAATTAGTCTCCCTTCCACTGCGGTGGGACTGTCTCGATTAGCAAGGCGAAAAGGGGGCGGGCTTACCGAGTCGTTAAGCCCCACCTCCTTTTCGGCTCCCAAATCTGGACAGTCCTGTCTCAGGTAAGAGGGGTGGGGGGCCCATGTGCAAATCTTGCACACGGGCCCCCTCACTTCTTAAAACGCCCCTGTTTCATGCCCAAATCCTACGTAACTTGCGTGGAAAAAGTTACTATGCGCAGTTAATCCACTCCCAAATATACGCACGGAAAGCCCAAAAAAAATGGAACACGGTCCTGTATGTCTTAGGAACCTTAGTATGTGGCTCCAATAGGCTGATGTGAATGTCTAATGTACTCTGTAAAGTGCTGCGGATAATTTGTGGCGCTATATAAAATAAGCGATAATAACACGTGTGGAATACTGAATCTTGTGTAAGAGTTTAGCCAAGTTCTTACGGTATGATTTTTCGTACACCTGTAGAGTGGGTCAGCCCTCCATACAGAGATTGATTTCCACAAGGCACGCAGCATCAGACGGCTACATAACACAGAATTACTTGTACTGCACTTGCGATAGGTATTTTTGGTGTCATTCCCCACTCAGAGGTGCTGATTAGTAATGAATCGCATCTCGACTGAAATAAGGCGCTCTAAGCAGCAATTTCATCCTCTGAGATGCCAAGGAATGCATGATGGAGCTGAAGTGAAGCAGGTTGTCTATACCTGGTCTAGGCAGGAGATTCCCTTCATTACAGCCTGCCGAAGCAGTGTCCCGGTGTTTATAGCCACTTGAGCCTTCACAGCAAGTGTGAATGATATGGGCCTTAAACATGCGAGAGTGGATCATGGGCCTGACATCAAGTGACTTTAACCGTAACTAATCAGCTATGTAGAGATGAGTAATAGGAAGGGAAAGATTTGAGATGGGGAAAAACATTGACACAACCGGAGTAGGAGGAAAGATCAGGGGGATTGCACAATGATCATTAAGAATAGCATGTATAGAAATATCTACTGAAGAAAAGGTTATACTAGGAAACGGTCCTGTACTTGTGTGATCCCTCTGTCTGTCGGTCTGTACTACGCTGGCTTGCTTGCCCACTTGCTAAGGTCTAGCACACCTTTATTTGCAAATGACCTCTTTTCACCTTATTGATCTCCATTGATTTGTCCTAATCTCTCTCTTCTTAATGTTATCTCTCTGTTATCATTGTCAGTCTAATTGTCCTTTCTAACTGCTTTGCTATTTACACTCTTCTCTGCAATACAACTTCCTGCCTCTATAAATAACATATCATATAATTCCTACATGTGCAACTTCCTGCCTCTGTATAAATAACATCATATAATTCCTACATGTGCAACTTCCTGCCTCTGTATAAATAACATCATATAATTCCTACATGTGCAACTTCCTGCCTCTGTATAAATAACATCATATAATTCCTACATGTGCAACTTCCTGCCTCTGTATAAATAACATCATATAATTCCTACATGTGCAACTTCCTGCCTCTGTATAAATAACATCATATAATTCCTACATGTGCAACTTCCTGCCTCTGTATAAATAACATATCATATAATTCCTACATGTGCAACTTCCTGCCTCTGTATAAATAACATCATATAATTCCTACATGTGCAACTTCCTGCCTCTGTATAAATAACATCATATAATTCCTACATGTGCAACTTCCTGCCTCTGTATAAATAACATCATATAATTCCTACATGTGCAACTTCCTGCCTCTGTATAAATAACATCATATAATTCCTACATGTGCAACTTCCTGCCTCTGTATAAATAACATCATATAATTCCTACATGTGCAACTTCCTGCCTCTGTATAAATAACATATCATATAATTCCTACATGTGCAACTTCCTGCCTCTGTATAAATAACATCATATAATTCCTACATGTGCAACTTCCTGCCTCTGTATAAATAACATCATATAATTCCTACATGTGCAACTTCCTGCCTCTGTATAAATAACATCATATAATTCCTACATGTGCAACTTCCTGCCTCTGTATAAATAACATCATATAATTCCTACATGTGCAACTTCCTGCCTCTGTATAAATAACATCATATAATTCCTACATGTGCAACTTCCTGCCTCTGTATAAATAACATATCATATAATTCCTACATGTGCAACTTCCTGCCTCTGTATAAATAACATCATATAATTCCTACATGTGCAACTTCCTGCCTCTGTATAAATAACATCATATAATTCCTACATGTGCAACTTCCTGCCTCTGTATAAATAACATCATATAATTCCTACATGTGCAACTTCCTGCCTCTGTATAAATAACATCATATAATTCCTACATGTACCTGCCCCTTTTATTCAGCCATCCATAGGTCTGCCCCTTATTATTTGTCCAGGATTCATATGCCCAGCCTCTATATCTGCCCCATATTATTATTGCCTCCATGTCTGCCCCAATTAATACTGCCAGCCTCAATGTCTGCCACCTATTAATATTGCCTGCTTCCATGTCTGCCCCAAACTGCTTGTGCCAGACTCCAGCTTCCCACAATTGCCAGTGCCAGCCTCCAGCTGCCCCCTATTGCCAGTGCCTGCCTCCATGTCTGCCCCTATTGCCAATGCCTGCCTCCATGTCTGCCCCTATTGCCAATGCCTGCCTCCATGTCTGCCCTTAAATACCAGTGCCAGCCTCCATCTGCCCTAATTGCCACTGCCTGCATGTCTGTCCACTATTGCTAATGCCTGTCTCCATGTCAGCTCCCAAATTCAAATGCCAGCTTCCTTCTGTCCCTTATTGCCAGTGCCGGCCTCCATGTCTGCCCCCTATTATCAGTGCCAGTCTCTATATGCCCCCTATTGCCAGTCCCTGCCTGCATGTTTGCCCCCTATTGCATATGCCTGCCTCCATGTCTGCCCCCAAATGCCAGTGCCAGCCTACTTCTGCCCCTTATAGCCAGGGCCTGCCTCCAATGTGATGTCAGCCTTCACCTGCCACCTTGTTATGGCTGTTAGTCTCCCTGGTCCTTTCACTATCTGTATCCCTCCACAGCTATCCACAGCCCATGCAGATAAGACAAGCAAAGCATAGGGTAGGGGCCCCCAGGCCACTCACCAGTCCAGAGCAGGGCAGTGGTAGCAGGGGAGACATGCTGGATACTGGCTGAAGACAGTGACACTCAGGAACTCTGCAGAGGTGATTTCCTGTGTGCGGAGCATCCTCTACCAGATCGTCACAGCGCCACCTGCTGGACAACTGGCTAATTGCAGCTGAAATAAATGAGAAAAAAAACAATTTCTCTGCTTGTCGGGACAAACAAGACAACGGGCGGGACAGCGGGACAGTGCACCGAAATCGGCACTGTCCCACGGAAATCGGGACAGTTGGGAGGTATAACACAGCAGTGTTTCTACCAGGACCGTGGAGATATTACTATGGAGAGAGACAGGGTGTATGGTAACAGTGCTCAGTGCTATGTTAATCATGGTTGCCGACTTTTGGCAGATTCCCTCCGGGAGATCCCGAAGAGAAGCTAGTTGCGTCATCAAGTCCCTTCCTGTGTCTAGCAACACTAGTTTACTAGTGTTGCTAGGCAGGGGGGCAGGACTTGAGGCCGTGGTTTCAGTGAAACCACGGGCCTCAAGTTACTTGGGGAGATTTGCTGGCTCTCCCGGGATACCGGGAGTACTGCCCTAATTTCGGGAGTCTCCCGGACATTCCGGGAGAGTCGGCAACCCTGATTAAACGAGAATCAGGCCTTTTGTTATTTCCTAGTGCTAAGGGTCTGCAGGCTGCTTTATATAGAAAATAGTAACATTATTAATCATGATCATTGTATTTTATTTGTGACTGTTTATCTTATACATTTGCTTTGTTGCTGGCTCTCCCAGGATACCGGGAGTACTGCCCGAATTTCGGGAGTCTCCCGGACATTCCGGGAGAGTCGGCAACCCTGATGTTAATCCTGTAATAGAAAGAATAACTGGATAGCAAAGTGCATATAAATAGCATAAAAAAATGCTATTTTGTAGGTTCGGGAATTTGGTAAGATTATCTAAATAGGTGAGTTTTAAGGGAGCGCTTGAAAGTTTAGAGAGTAGAGATACAGCCGACAGCTTAATTGTGGCTGTGTCAGAACCAAGAACATTATAATCAGGAACAGTGGGGTAGATCCAGAACTACGTACGCGAGAGAATTTACGCTAGCCACTAGCGTAAAAGCCCCCATTAGTACTTACTGTTAGATGTTACGCCACGTAACTCATAGCGTAAGGGCCAGTCACGTATCATCATCCTAACTATGTACAAAGGAGCGTGCCAGACATACAACATCCATAATTACACTTCGGAGGCGGGGTGAGGCATTTAAATCGTAGAGTATGGGCGTGCTTAGGCGCGTAAATACGTGCAGCCATTACGTCCGACAGGAGTTACGCTTTGAAAAGTTAAGCTAGGGTTTGGAAAGCGTGAAACGGCTAAAATACATATATGCGAGGGGAGCGCCTAGTAATTACGCTACGCTAGGAAACGTAGCTCTGGATCTGGCCCAGTTTTAGTAAAGCACAGGTACAATGGCGAATGTTTCCATTTCAACATTGTACCCGTTTACAATGCAGAGGCTGCGGTAAGGGGATGGTTAAGGTTAGGCTGCTAGACTGGGGATGGTTAAGGTTAGGCTGCTAGATCGGGGATGGTTAGGGTTAGGCCGCCGAGAAAGCGCAGTTAAGTATAGGCTGCTAGAAGGGTGAGGTTAGGGTTGGGCTGCAGAGGAGGGTCAGGTAAGGTTAGGCTGTAGGAAGGGAATGGTTAGTAGGGTTAGGCTGCGGGACATGAGATGGTTAGGGTGAAGCTAAAATAATACCTGTGGCCGTAGGAACATTCAAATTCAGAGCACTCATGGTATCCATATCCACGCCACCTTATTTCAACATGCAGAACCAGACTGTGGTCACCATTCATTTCCGGAATGGGATATGTTTAAAATCAGATCATTGGAGCAGCAAGAACCCCCCCTTCCCCCATTATAATGCTTTAATATACTCAGGGGAGCGGTCTGTGTGTATTGCAACATGGTTCCCCTGGCTTCAATTCAAGGAAACTCACCACTACCACTACCTAGGACTCCCCGACCTCTAATATATTCTAATCAAGGGCCAAGATACTCTTCTGTCTATGTCACTATTAGGGTGTGACATCGAGTCACCTTCCTCCCTCCCCACCTAGTGGTAGGGGCCTCATCAGCCGTTTGTGATACTCCTCAAATTCTACTATCCTGAGATAGCCCTCTACCATTCCTTTTATTTGATATGCCGATATGGTCCACCACCACACCCCACCTAACCCTCCCTATCTCTACCCCCCCTCCCCCCTCCTCTCTTCTC
>WWET01003980.1:27607-43807 GCA_011038615.1 Limnodynastes dumerilii | reverse complement strand
AAATCAAACATGCTGAACGATCAAATAGTCGCAGCAGAGCGTTTCTGGTGCGTTTATTTGACGTTTCAAAAAATTGATCTGTACCATACACTAGAGCGATTATTTGCCCGATCACCCAATAATTGGGAAATCGGGCCGATTTCGTCTAGTGTATGGCCAGCTTAAGTTCTTATTTTCAATCTCTGAATCAGGTCCTATATGTACATGTTAGACAAATTTATTTCCCAATAAAATAAATAAATTAAATAAAATAATGCTTTAATATGTAGACGGGGATTGCACGTCATGACGTGATTCAGCTGGCAACGTGTGACATTTTTCTAGGATTCTGCTCCGGAGTGAAGAGCCCTTCAAAGGTTTTATATTAACCTCAGTGTGTAAGGGGCGTTAAACGCAACTCATCTTTGTATGTTAGGTTGGGCCCTTGTTTAAGTTTCGTCTTTCTATAACATTGTGCTTTATGTTTAATTTGAGCTTATCCAAACAGCTGTACACATACCAAGCCTGTAATGTTATCCTGGTGGAACAATACGACTTAGTGGGGGATGGGGGGGTTCCTATTCTTTCTATAATAAACATTTCAAAGTCTAAGAGTTGTTTGAGAGGCCACTGTTACATATAGAAACATGGTAATGCTCATAGCAGATATCTGTATGTTTGTAATAAACTCTCCCTGGCATACAAGAAAAACACCCTGAAGTTTAGTTTATATAATCCATCTCTAGACAAAAAGGTAATAACCAGGGCCACGGGGGATGCGGCGCATCCAGGCGTCATGCTGGATTGGTGCTGCCGCTCATCCCCGTTTCTCAGAGCTGACATTTAGCCAGATCTGTGACAACTGTGAGAGCCAGTGCCGGTCCTCAATACAGCGACGCCAGCCTGTGCTGTAGGTAGATGCTAGATCCAAGTGGACTAAAGGACCTCTGCTGAGGTCTAGCCCATGTGACCAGTCACCTGATCAGAGGGAGGAGTCAGTGTTTCGTCCGTTTTCCTGTCCCGGGCACAACAGTGTGATTATAATATTCATAAAAGAGGAGGGCGCTAATTAAATTTTTGCTGGGGGGGCGCAAGACATGCTAGCACCGGCCCTGGTAATAACAATACCCCTCAAAACTTTCTTTGGTTCTGTCCATATACTGATGAGCACTGGTACACATGGTTGCGTTCAGGGGCGTAACTAGACCTTTACAGGCCCCATAGCAGAATTCTGAAGAGGCCCCCAACTCAGGTCTCCGCCATATATATATAAACCTCCCCATTTACCTCAAATGTATTTGTTTATTAACAGGATTTTATATAACAGATTATGTAGCGTTTACGTATTATGTACATACCATGGAAACAAGTTGCATTAAGTAGTAAGCAGAGAGCTTTTGGCACTCTCCTCTGAGCTCTGTTTTCAAAATTTTATTCTTCCCTTCTGAATTATTTGAGCATGTATTTGTGCAGCGGATTGACTTAGCTTTTATCTAGCACTTGTACTTGTTCTCCTCTTTATCCCCCGCAGCGCTGTCACACAACTTACTGAGAGCTGAGACCTTGTAGTATCCATTACTTATCTGCCCTAAGCCAAGTACAGTGACTGTCTGATTCAAGCTTAAATATACTTAACTTGCTATTTAAAGGGGGAAACATTTCTTTGTGGGATTAGGCTTTGACGACGTTCACATTTGTGGGACCTCCAAGTAATGATTTCCTCAAGTATTTTCCTGTGGATTTGGGACAGGAACGCCGCAAATCCATTGAGCTGTTCTACAGTCTTATGGATAAACTTTCTGAGATGCTTCAAAATGGCCTTTATCCCTGACTCTCTGAAGCGTTTGGCAATCTCCCTAATTTCTGACTTAGTTGCTATATGTTGACAAAAATGAGAAATTATGGGGGCCATTTACAGATCCTCCAACATGATCCATTCCATTAGGTACAATTCAATCCGCTCCTGAGCTTCCAACTGTCACTCACCTGGTTTAAATAAACAAACTGATATTAAAAAAAAAAACTATCTGCCTCTTTAATAAAGGTGGTTACCATAGTAACTGACAGTTGAAAACTGAGGAGCAGAGTATTTTGTACCTAATGGAATGGTTCATGTTGGAGGGTATGCATTTACTAACAACAGTGCAGCAAGCGCTATTTAAATAATCCAGGCTGGCTGCGCCTCACAGCCAGCCTGGACGTAACGTACCCCATGGTATGCAGGATTTTCGCTGGAGATTACTTTGAAAATTGCAAAGTCCCATAAATATAAACCACTGCGCATGTGCCGGGACTTCATATCTGGGACTTCAGAGAGAGATGTATAGCACCGAGCAGGTTTAACTCTTTCTTTATATTTTTGTTTTGCTCAAAGGAACACTCATTGGTGTTCCTTGTCCATATGAACAAGCAACAACACTATTCATTGCAGTGGGCAAAATATATATGTAAATGTACTGAATTTTTTTATCTTACGATTTAACAATCCATGGCAACATTAAGTCATAATGGGCCGGCCAGCGATTGGGAGTGCTGATGCTAATAATCCCCAGGGTTTCCATGGTGATCATAGCATTGTAAATGGCAATGACTTAGTTTTCAGGAGATAAAGACTGCTAATGGAGCCCTGTGTACCTGCATTGAGGGCTATGGAGGCCAAGGTGTAATGAAAGACTGGCAGTTATCTAATACCCCTTTCACATCACCACCAAATACCCGGGATTTTCACAAAAAAACCCGGGTCTCTGCAAAATCCCGGGTATTTGGTGGTGATGTGAAAGGGGTATTAGATAACTGCCAGTCTTTCATTACACCTTGGCCTCCATAGCCCTCAATGCAGGTACACAGGGACCCTTCTTTTTCCCGGGTCGAAAACCCGGGTCTTTTGACCTGGGTCGACCGGAAGTCCACCTGGGAAGGGTGGTGATGTGAAAGGTCCAGGGTTGTTTTGCAACTTGGGTTTTTCACAGTGCCTCCCGATTGGTGAGATTTCTCTACTGTTGCTATGGCAACAGTAAACAAATCTGTTTGTAGTGTCGGTTCTCACAAAAAAAACATTTGCAAAGTATAAGGCATGCTGATGCTTTTAGTGCTACAATCATCAGCATGCCCAAGGATGCCAGGGCATGCTAGTGCTTGGAGAACCACAAGTGCCAGCATGCCTTGTCATCCTGTGCAACATAAATACAGCAGATAAAAGCTGGGTTTCCCCATAAAGCAGATAAAATCTTAAAAGGTTTTTCCCTTTTTTAATAAATACTTCAAATGTCAAAATCAATGTTGCCATTTCTGGATTAATTTCAAGTCCATTAAAACAATGACATTCACTGTAAAAGCACATGTGAAGCAGCCAATAAGAGCTCATTTCTACAATGATTGACAGTTGCCAGACAGGGCAGACCCGGGAAATTCATTGGTAATGTGAAAGGATCTGACCCATGAAATTCCCGGGTTTTTGGTATTTAAAAAGGTGTCTTTTTTTTTGACCCTGCATTACTTTCCTGGAATTACCCGGGTCCAAAAACACAGGTTTTTCAGAGTTGGTGATGTGAAAGCAGCATAAGACAACATGACTTCAATAATGGAGACAGAAATGAAAAATGCACTTTGGTCTCTTGTTAATCAGCTGCAGTGTCACCTACTTTTAGCTTTTCTATAAAGATAAAGACGTCAGCAGATCCTATTCACAGTCTCAAAATAATACTGAAAGTATTTATTCACTGACAATTACAATCAGGAAATACTGAAGCTGCCATTTTTATTGAGAATTTTTTGCCGGCAGCACAAGACACACCCATGGGTGGAGCTATTCACAGGACACACCCCTTTGGTGCCTATTTTTCCTGATATTAATTTGTAAAATTTGGCAATAATGCCTTACATATACTGGGATATGAGTTAAAATTTTGTAGATTCCTGCCTTTTTTCTTTTTCATTTATGGACAGTTTATCAGTTTTTAGAAAGGTGCTGTCATACAGTTTGCAATGGTTCACGGCTTAAGGCATTACAGTCATCAGTTTGTGAGACGAAATCCTCTAAATATGAAAGTACCCTGTAAGCAGGGGAGCATTGTTATAGAATCTAACAACATCCCTTTGCTTAAATTAAGAACATTTTACATTTTTATTCAACAAATTTTGTTTGCACAATTTAAGTTTGGTTCCCCCTGTGTTGGTTTTGCTCTGAACTCTAGATAATCCTCACTGGGGCTGTATCCTCTCTTTTTAGTTATGTGGTTTGGTTATCTTGAATCAGGGTTGCATAAAAATCGAATAAAAAAATCGGATTTATTTGATTTAAATCTGATTTTTTTAATTTAAATCAGATTTTTTTATTACATTTTTTTTTTAAATAAACAGTTTCATTTTAGATGTTTCAGTAATACATGAACAATTTTTGAAGTAAAAACAGTAACAAAATGAACACAGTAATAGAATAAATACACACTAAAGAGTTGCATCAAGAAGTACAATTAGGCTCTGAATTTCACTCAATCAGTTGTGTGAGTCTGAGTAAAACACATACATGTCTTTGTCCAGGTCCCAATGTTTATCCTCAACAGAAAAGGCTCTGTAGCATGCAACCAGCTTAGCTGCTTTTTCATTTCCCAATCTGATGCGTACAAAACCGAACGTTGAAAAAATCCTCAGCATCTGCTTCAGAAGATTTACTACAGAAGTGTCTAACTGACATTGAGCAGTGTAGGACATCCACCAGGCTAGAGGAGATACTTGGCGTAAAGTGTCCACTTCAAACATGTATGGTGCAAATGGTTTCATGGATGCAGGAAAGTTGATGATGACCGACATAATTTGACAATTACTGGCATGAGAAAACTCTATAGCAGTCTCAGTTTCGTTTTGATTTAAATCATGATTTAAATCGTGCAACCCTGTCTTGAATTGTATAACAATACACATAGGATTGGGCTTTTCAGTGTATTTACCTAGGAAATGTTTGATATTTGGAGAGTTTCTAGGTTTCGAGTGTGGAATGAGAGAAAAGTCTAAAGTGTTTCCCGGACTATAAAGAATAAGATGTATATCTTATTGGGTTCGCATTGGCAGGATCCCCAGAAGAGCTTGTGTAGACTACTATGCATATCAGTGAGCTCCACATTGTACAAACAGGGCTCAACATTTTTTTTTGATCGTGGTGCCAGTACAAAAACTTAGGAGATGTAGTTGCCGCTGGAATAATTCCATTTTCGATACTGATCAAAGCCGACGGGTATTTAATAAAGAATATTTCTATGTTGGAATGGACACAATATTGAATGTTCTTATTTCAGCAAGGTTCTCGTTCCCAGGGATGGTTAGGGCTAGGCTGAGGGACAGGCATGATAAGGGTTAGGCTACAGAGAGGGGAGGGTTAAGGTCAGGCTGCAGAACAGAGATTTTAAGGTTGGGGAAGACTAAGGTCAGGCTGCAGGATGGGAATGGTTAGGGTTATCGGAGGTTTAAGTTGAGGGATGGTTAGAGTTAGTATCAAGAAAACTTATCTGTTGCCATTGGACACAGCAGTCGTGGGAATAATGGGCCTGATCCAGAACTACGCTTCGGAGCGAATTTACGCGTGGCGGAGACGTAAAATCACGTTTTTGTAAGTACTGCGCATGCGCACCATAGAAATATGGTAATTGTGAACGTATGGACCATTCACGTATGTGTCACGTAAATACTTACGTGTGGGCGTGCCAATTTTACGTGAGTCCAAAATACGTCTGAAATACGTGAAGTAGGCGGGGTTTGTGTTTAAAGTGTACAGTATGGGCGTGCTTAGCTGCGTAAATACGTGTTGCCCATACGTACATGTGCGTATGACTGTGGTTACGTTGGACAAAGTTATGGTAGGGTTTGGAAAGCGTATCTTGACAAAATACGTACGTTCAAGGGGTGTGCCGAGGAGAGTGTAACGAATTTACGCGCACGAAAAATACGCTACGCGAATAAACGTACGGCAAACGTAGTTCTGGATCTCCTCTAATGCTGTTTCACTGTAAACTGCCGAAAACTGACATATGGACAATTGCGTGAATACATATATTATAATATACTCACATGACTGTCCATAGAATATTGTTTGTCAAAAATAGCCTCCTGTAAAAATATAAAATTACATTATAAAAAGTTATACATAACTATGAAATTGGATGGATCGGTTACTTACCTGCTGAAGCCGTCAATTCATTGTTTGTCTTCTCTGCGGCACAAGCAGAATGACAAAAAGAAGCCACTATGTGCATTAATGAAACAGGGAAGTCACTCTGCGGCCACTGATTCCTCACCCCCTGAAACTGGAGGGAGCCTTTCTTGCCACGTAGTGACCTCTTCCACATCAATCGCGTTGCAGGGACCCAATTTTAGTTCCATGTAATACATACAAGGTGGAACATTCATAGCTCACAGCATAAATATAGGCAAAAGGGATCTGCTCATGGGAACTTTACAATGTAGACATTAAGCCGGTCATACACTCCGCCATAGTCGTGTCGATCGGTCAGACTCTTCTGCACAGTAATCACTGTATGTGGGGTGCCCAGAAACAGTGCCTTCTGTGTGCCATCCAAGAGCGCTGCCTTTGGACAGGAATCGGTATAAGGGCACACAGCAGCTAAGCACAGTGCATGGCCAAGTAGGCTGCACCAGTGCAGGGATGTACAGTGTTGCGCTGACTGTAAACGGAGGATCTGATGAATGCCAGCTCCTCTGTCACATTGATAATGGCACTAAACAATTGCAATTAGAATTTTTTATAAAAACATGATTTTTTTTTTGCTATTACTGTATGTAGAAATGATTTAACACATGCACAACAGTGATTCCTGACACTTTGCAATATGTTCTAAGTGTCACATCCTAAGGACTTAAGAAGGACTTAAGAAGGAAACTGCGCATGGACATTGCCTCTCCCCGCCTTGCTCCCGCCCTACCCCGGCTAATGTACATCCCTCTGTCGCGTCAGCCGGTGTACCCTCACCTCTGGATCAAGCCCTATATATGAATCAGTGACTCTGGAAGTCTATCTGTCTTCCTACTATAGACAATCACTTATGAGTCGTGCGCTAGTAACCGCACATAGCCAGTTTATACAGAATACAGAGAGGGTGTTGTGTCCGCTTACCCCCCTTATCAAAACATTATCTGCTTTTAAATTTTGTTTACTTAATCAATTTACTTAAATGTAACTTTAACCTAAATGTACACAAAGAGCCTGATCCAGAGCTATGATGTAGCGCTGAGCGTACTAACGCTCAGCGTAACATCGTGGACTCCCCCTGACACTCCCTCTGCCCCCATCGTACTTACTATCACTTACGCCGGCTGCAGGCTACCTTAACTTCAGCCGGCGTAAGCGAGGGTAACTACGCTGGGACGGCGGCGTTGTTATGATAACGCCGCCCTCCCTGCCTCATTACCCTCCCCCCGTCTCCCTACACTAACTACAGCATAGTAATGCTGGGGGATTCCCCCTCCAGCGTTACTACGCTAGTGCTACGGGCGCCCGATCCACGATCAGGCGTCGCCGTAGTTACGCCGTGCAACATCTGCCCGGCGCATGCGTATTTTGGCTTTTCAGCCAATCTTACACTTACGCCCGCCGGAGTTACTATGGCGGGCGTAGCTCTGGATCAGCCCCAAAGTGACTAGTCTTTTGAACTGGAAAATATTTGTTTATTTTGAAATAATTATCTTTATCTCTATATAGTTTTACAATATCAAATGTTTTACACACAATGAGAAGAAACATTGCATTCAGATGCTATCATGTGTACAAGGGAATAACCTGTTTGTTATTTTATTAATCAGTGAGGAATGTATCTAGTGCTACCTCTTTTCTATTTTTAATTATGGATCTATTTATTTACCCTTCAGCCAATATTGTTTTCCTTTCAATAAGGCTTATTTTTTTCAAGCTGGTGCTTTCATATGCTATTGTGACTGTCCAATCATTTAGCCCAAAAGGTTAACAAAATATTTGATCAATGTTCCTGGTATTTGGAAATTATCAACATTAAAATGGGCAAAGCTTTTCAAGATAATTGCACCATTAAACAAAGGACTGCAATTGTTTTAAAGAGGACAAATGTGATTGGAAGTTATTTAATCACATGACTCTCACATCCAATCACTTTTTGCATATTTACTGCACGACTTTTTTTTCCGCGCACTGCCAGGAAAGTTGGATGAGAAGAAACGACAAATATATTGTCCATTGAAATATTTCCAAGTAATCGCAATTATGCAGAAGAAGAAAGCAATCTAAAGTCTAAACATATAGGACCAGATTCAGAGATTGAATATAAAAGAGGAAAGTTACTGGGCAAAACCATGTTGATTTCAGGGGGAGTCATATTTCATCTGTTGCAGACAGTATTAGGGCCAGTTTAACTAATCTGCAGGTTTGGAAAAGTGGAGATGTTGCCCATAGCAACCAATCAGATTCTGGCTCTCACTTTCATATTACATACTAGAGAATGTTAGCTAGAATCTTATTGGTTGCTAAAGGCAACAAGAGGAAAGTTACTCCTGGGCCAAACCATGTTGATTACAAGGGAGACAAATTTCATCAATTGCAAACAGTATTAGAGTCGAGAGGTGGCATTTCCCAGCCCATGTCTAAATAACAGTGTGATAGTAAAGCTGGTCAGTATCTGTGTGCAGTAAGCAATTCAAACATATATCCCTGCATGCAAAGAATACAATTAATTTGACTCCCCCTGAAATCAACATGGTTTTTCCCAGGAATAACTTTCCTCTTGTATTTGAGGATTTAAAATAGGTGATAACTTTCTGAAAATTAGGATATTTTCCTTCTTTAATGTTATATACATTAATGTGAATTATGTGGACAAACATTGTAGTCTCCTTTTTTCTCACTTTATTCTGATTACATTTAGATACAAATTAATATTAATTCATTAATTTATTCATTCATATAGGATACAAAAATCAAATGAAATCGTAATAGGCTATAAAAGTTGGTGTGTCCCCCCTCCCTCAAAAGCACACTTCAACCATTTGTCTCTGCTTTTCCATATTAAAAGTTTTAAAAGTAATTCTTGCTCACAATTCTGTTTTCCTGAAAATCCAAAATCCAAAAGACTTGAAGAAATTTTGTTTTACAAAAAAAAAACAAGAACAGTCCCAAACGTCAACCATTTGTCTCTGCTTTTCCATATTAAAAGTTTTAAAAGTAATTCTTGCTCACAATTCTGTTTTCCTGGGTAATACATATAGATTTATTGGTGATGAGCATTTCATACGCAAAAAAAAACAAGTTCTAATCCAAAAGACTTGAAGAAATTTTGTTTTACAAAAAGCTGGATTCATTCTATAATATATTATGATGTTAGTGAAGCTGAATATTATGATATTAATAATATATAATCAGTGATCTATCATGTGGAGTGCAAGAGGTTAATCAAATAGGATAATGATGTTGTGACAAGCATACAGAGTAAAGCTTGCAAACGGGTTTCTTATTGTATACTGTCCACCGTTGAAACACCCTCACTCCCATTTCAGTATGTTCAGAACATATGTGATTCTCACTCATTTCCAAGGGAATTCACAAAATGAAAAACAGCAAAAAAAATATAAATGTAAAAAAAAGCTACGAATTCATTACTGAGACGTAGCCTGGGATGACCTTGCTCCAGACAGACAGGAGGTGTAGTAGGTCATTTCGGGCAAATACGCACTTAAAAAGCAGAAGCTTCTTAAGTGTGAATCAGAGCCTATGTTAACAATTGTACAACTCTTGATGGTTAGCTATAATTCCCCCAATGTACTACAAGGTAGGGACCATTATCCTTAGCAGCCTGCCGTTGCTTAATATCAGTCCTGACAACGTGGTAAGATCACTATGGAGGCCTGGTTACCATCCACTCTGCTACTGCCCTTTACTTAAATATATATATTTTTAATTTATTTTAGAAATAAACTAAAAAAAAATGGATGAAATAGTAAACACAAGATTAAAAGCATTGTTCATTTACTTTAATTAAGTGATGTTTTAAGATATTTAATACTCCAGTTATTTATTAGGTTAATGGGTCTAATTTTTTTAAAACTATTTTTTGTCAGGTTTTTTTTTATTAATTTGTTTAAATAAATTTTTGCTTTTACATTTTCTTTTTTTTTTTATAAAAGTGTTAAAAATAAAACAATATATTCTTTAATATAATTATCATACAGACTTCTGCAGAAATATTGCTCGCCTACTCTCTCTTTCACTTTTCCAACAACATACAGTAAAATTAGGAATAAATCAGTTATTCTCAGTGTTTCATTATTTCAAATTAGATTTTTAACCTTCTGAAGGCTCCAAGAAAAGGAGACTTGAATTAGTTGCTAACAGCGATAACAAAAGCATATATATTTACATAACTTTACTAACTCTGAAAGTTATTAGGAAATTGATCTGAACTTACATGGTGTTGGGTCTTTACTAGTATTAAATCTAACAGTACTGGGGGGGGATTTAATTCAGAATAGTTTTCTTAGGCTCAGTATTAATTGATTCAGATTTGCTATAGTAAATGTTTTTTAGAGGATGAGAAGAATGTTATTATAAGCTCTCCTAAGACGATCATCCGATGTTGAAATATACACCTGTTATTTTCCTTAATATAGTAAAAGGCTTGTGGTCTTGGTTTCCAATGAAGCAGCTTTCAACTCCCTGCGGACGTACACCAGCGAGGATGAAGCCTGGAAGAATTACTTGGAAAACCCACTGACAGCGGCAACAAAGGCGATGATGAGTATAAATGGCGACGAAGACAGTGCCGCAGCGCTCGGCCTTTTATATGATTATTATAAGGTAAATTACTTTTGTATTACTTTTAAGATGATTCTGTTTATGCAAATGTGACTGTTACAAAGCAGAAATAAAGCTCAGAGTGGTGTTGTAAAACCTCTCTGCTCAAATGTAAAATATAACTGAAATGCTATATCTTTCTGTCACCAGGTTCCAAGGGAGAAAAGATTATTGTCTTTAAATAAAATAAATGATGTGCACGATGAGCCAGATAAAAGGTAAATGTTCCGCACAATGTATGTCAAGTTTATGTTTATTGTTTCTTGCAATCAAAGTTTTCAGCGTCAAGTTGTCATATAAAATATTCCAGGGTCGGGTGTGGAATGTGACTGGGAATGTCATTTGATCGATCTCCATACACTCGCAACATTAGTCTGACAGTGTATAAATGTCAACAATAGTGTTGCCAACACTTAAAAGACCAACACCAACACTAATCACTACCACAGCCTAACCCTAACCACAGTCTACCCCTAACCCAACCTACAGCCTAACCCTAACCCAACCTGAAGCCTAACCTTAACTGCAACCTAACTTTAACCCTAACCACCTAAACCAAACCGTAACCTTACCCTAACCACAGTCTAACCCTAACCAAAGCCTAACATTAGCTGCAGCCTAACCCTTACCTTAGCTGCAGCTTAACCCTAAATCTACCTCTAACACTTGAGTGAAGTATAGTACTTACCGTTTACATTGCGCGTTGTCCTTAACTGTAGAACAGTTAGCAGGTGTCACAGTAGAATGAAGAATCGTTGAGCTGTCATCACTGTCAAGACATATGCAGCGTTGTTGAGCATAC
Source organism: Limnodynastes dumerilii (assembly GCA_011038615.1). NCBI lineage: Eukaryota > Metazoa > Chordata > Amphibia > Anura > Limnodynastidae > Limnodynastes > Limnodynastes dumerilii. The sequence goes on along the minus strand of WWET01003980.1, from coordinate 32,204 downwards.
GTTCATCGGACAGTAAGCGTATGAAACGCAACCGTATCCCCTATTCCCCACTTCAAGCATCTAAAGAAAAGTGCAGCTCATTATATTGGGGCTTTGTTAAGCTGGGTACACATTGCATAAAAAGAAAAGGAGCGAACCTTAATTACATGATTTTCATATATCGTGTCATTAAGCCCCGCCGCCATAAAGGCATCTATTTCACCCCTCCGACATCTCCCGGAGGGAAGAAATAGAAAGTAGAAAATAGAAACCTGAGAAACTCTTAATCAGGTCCCGGTGATTACACGTGTGGAGGTTCCTTATTATCACAGATGTGGTAATAGCCTCTTCAATCCGCCTATCATTCTTTACTAATGATAAGGAAACTCATAAAACACTTTTGAGCTTTCCTACTATGCAAAGATAAGGAATAGCAATACTGAATCTGTATTATGAAGGTAAAAGCTTTAGATATTGATCATCAGATGTAATGTAACAATGATAACAGATTGCTGCTGGTTATTGGAGAAGAGATTAAAAAATATGAACGAATGGCTTAAAAAAACCCCCCACAAAACCATACCGCTCCACTGTCGATCATTTGGAAGGAATATCCCGATTTGTGACCACAGAAGGGGCAGGTTTTATGAAAATAATGGGTGAGGGTTTGACCAAATGTGACCATCTGTGGCTGGAACTGTTGTTGGAACGTCAGGGAAAGTGGGAAGGGGTCAGGCATAAGGGGATGCGCACTGCTGTTCATTCATTAAAAAAAAATTCTGAATGGATCTCTCTTTCGAATTAGGGACAGCCGAAAAGCAACTTTCGTCCGTCCCTAATTCGCAATGCGATCCCTCGCAGCGGGGACTCGCAACAGGAAATACATGTGACCTCGACCTTACTGTGTGGCATAAATATGTGACCTGAGTACCTTATTGTGTGGTGTAATCATGTGACATGAAGACATTACTGTGTGGCATAATCATGTGACCCTGACTTTACTGAGTAGCTTGAGGGCCTTATTATGTAGCATAACCATGTGACATGAGAACTTTCTTGTGTGGTATAATCATGTGACATGGAAATATTATTGTGTGATATTTTCATGTGACCTCAACCTCACTGTGTTATAATCATGTGACCTGGGGACCTTATTGTATAGTATAACCATGTAACATGAGGACTTTAGTGTGAGCCTTAATCATGTGACCTGAGGACTTTACTCTCTAGCATAATCATCATGTGACATGAAGACATTACAGTGTGACATAATCATGTGACCTGTATGGCCAAAAATAAGGGTGCTACACTTGGTGACTTTATGGCATTGGTGACTTATGGTGTTTAAATGTAGAAATGCTCTTTTACAATAAGCCAATTTTAGAACATATGTCTTTTAAACAGTAACCAAAAGTCTACTATGCCAATATAACTTTTCTTGGGTTCAGATGAATTATATTTCAGCCTAATGTCACTTCCATGTTTTGTAGGAATGGTATTGTGAATATTGAGTCTGCAAGCATCCTAAATACGGGAGAGAATCGGGTGCCGGTTTTGAAGGTTCCGGTGAACCTTTCCTTGAACACAGAACCCGTGGAATCCTCGAAGAGAGAACAGTACAATAATAACAATATATCGGACAGTCCAACATCTGTTCCGGCTTCCTCGGGCACCACAGTAAAAGCGGAGGAGTTTACACCGGTGTTTCTGGCCAATCCAGCGGCTTACAGAACGGACAACGACGAACCCAGGGGGGTTATTTTTGAACAGACGCATTATGGATCTCACATAGCGCAACATACAGACTACCTCAAGGATGATCAACGCAGCACACCAGACAGCACATACAACGAAAGCTTCAAAGAGACCGTCTCTGATGTAAGAATTTAGAATACGCCTCTATATCTCATGTATCAGGTTGTGGCGATAAGATATTGATTTGTACATGTAAAAGTTGTGCAGCCTGCTACACCTCTTCGGCTTGGAATTGCAGGGGAGGCAAATATTTTGGCTGTCGCCCTATTAGAGATGAGAGGTGATGTTTTCTTGTGCAAGTCTAAACAACAGCGTAAAAGTATAGCTGGTCAGGATCTGTGCGCAATAAGCAAATTTAAGGTATTCTCACTGCATGGAAAGAATAAAATAATTGTGACTCCTGCAGAATTTCAACATGGTTTTGCCCAGGTGTAACTTTCCACCAGTTTTCCTATTTTTTTTTCTATTTTTGTCTATTAGTGCACCCCCCTCGCAGGTACTGATATTCCATGCCAAGAACCCTACCTTAACTTTTATGCTCTTGTCCCTGGGGCAGATTGCCCTTAGCATTTACAGGGATTTTTCCCGGTAGGCCGATGGCTTTTGAGGTCAGTCCCTCTTATGTTTGAAAAGAACTAGGATGTTCACAGGATTGAGTGGTCAATAAGAGAATGGAGAGAATGGAGAATGGAGTTCACTAGGATGTTCTCTATTGTACTTGGTGGTTATTAGGATGTTGTCTGTGTTGGGAGATGATCATTAGGATACTGTCTGTACTAGGCGGTGGTCCCAATGAATCTCTCTGTATTGGTGGTGGTTACTAAGATGCTCTTTGTAAAGAATGGAGGACACAAGAATACTCTTTGTATTGGTGGTGGCCACTAAGATGCTGTCTGTAATGTGTTGTAGACACTAGGATGCTGTCTGTAATGTGTTGTAGACACTAGGATGCTGACTGTATTGGGCATACGCCATTAAGATTGTCTCTGGGCAGAGGTGTCACTAGGTTTGGTGTCACCTGGTGCGGAAACTCATGGTGTCACTCCCATAGACCTCCTTCCATACAAGACCTTAGAAATGTTTTTTTGTACTGTTATTTGAAAATTAAAATTTCCATAAATTGAAAAAGTATCCCCCAGCCATCATTGCAGCCCCCTTGTATGTCCCAGTCATTATTACAGGCCCCTTTTGTATTTCCCAACCATCATTGGAACCCCTTTGTATGTTCCGTTACTGTCGTAACCCTAGCGTAACATCTGCATCTGTAGCTGTTGATAGGCTAACTACTCCCACTTTTGTGTTGGTCACACCCACTGATAAATTTGTGCGCCCACATGAGAACATTTTAAGGATGTTTTTCAGGGTCGGTTTTGGATCCCAATCCGTCCATCATGGTCCTGTGCATTTGTAATGGAGAAATGTACTGAAGGGGTAAGCCCATACCTCTCCCAGCCCATTACTGTCAGCCGTAATGGCTGCACGTACTTACGCACCTAAGAACGCCCATACTGTACGATATAAATGCCTCACCCCTCCTACGAAGCATAATTACTGGTGTCGTATGGCTGTCACGCCCCTTTGTTCATAGTTGCGCTCTTGATACTAGGCTGGTACGTACGTTCAGAGTTACATCCCGTAACATCTGCCGCGCACATGCACAGTACATACAAAATAGCGTTTTAACGTCTCCGGCTAATGTAAATACGCTAGCGGACGTAGCTCTGGCTCCGACCCCATATTTGCAAATGTGCGGAACGCACGCACATTCTGATTGCGGAGGAATCCCGTCAAATGCCATTTTAGAACCAGTCCACTGTTTTGATGTATATACAGTTAGCGTGATACAAAATATAAGCATTCTGTGTTATTTGTGTATATAAAAACATTGAATAATGCACATTTGTCTATATGACTTTGTAACTTGAAAAGTATATATCTCAAACTGGTAAAATGTTGTTTCCCTTTGTGTTAGAAATACCGCAGTTCGTCCGTGGCCGAGGAATATATGTACGATCAAACAGCAAGGTATGTTGTGGAAATACACTTGTGCACGCTCAGTAACATCTCTTGTTTAATGAAAACATTCGGTAACATTGACTTTCTCCTGTACTTTCCCCCCTATGCTCTCTTCCAGCACATTTCAGTACACGTTAGAAGCTACAAAATCTCTACGCCAAAAACAAGGGGAAGGACCGATGACTTACCTGAACAAAGGACAGTTCTATGCCGTCACTCTGAGCGAAACGGGAACCAACAAGTGTTTCAGACACCCCATCAGCAAAGTCAGGGTAATAAATGCTGTGTATAATTAACATCACTCTTAACTGGATTTTCTGCTTGAAGACTCATTGTATTCCCAACATTGGGAATCCTAAAAAGGGGACAAAATTAAGCACCACCCCCATTCTGCCCAAACTCCTCCCAGTTCTGCCCAAGCTCCACCCAGTCCTGCCCAGACATGACCATATTTAGTCATAACGCCTCCCACTTCAAGTTCTGAGTAAACTTTGCCCAATTGCGTGCTTCAAATCAGGGAAGGCCTGTGGAAAGTGGGAGTTGGGTGATTGGGGGAGGTATGATACCTGCCATTATCGCCCAAATCTTATTTTACGATTATTCCATGAATAGTGGGTGTGCTCTCTGAAGCATTAGATGCTCAACAGCTGTCCCCATATGTTCTAATGCTGAATTAGACGACCGTGGAAGATCAGCAGCTGCTTTGATCATGTGCGGCTTGGTGATCTTACTGAGCCAGATGGGAAGGGACCAGGGGCGTTTTGAGAAGTGAGGATTTGTATATGGGATTTGTTCAGGATTTGTATATGGGGCCCCCATCCCCTAAGGCCTCTACCCACCCCATTCC
>WWET01003979.1:132263-145114 GCA_011038615.1 Limnodynastes dumerilii | reverse complement strand
GGGGGAGGGGATAGGACTGATGGAAGAAATTGAAGCGAGAGTAATATGATTGCATCTAGGACTCACATAAAAGATTTAGAGCCACTGGTATAACTTAATTGGTTTGCAAAAGGCTTTAATAATACATAAAAATAATGCCACATCCATAAAACAATATTAGCTAGTGTAATTATGCTGTTATCTTGGACAGGATTGAAGGCAGGTTCTGTATCATTTTGCTACTAGATTAGACTGACTATTGAATTATAAAAACAGCTGCTAGTCCAGGACTGGATCTATATTTAAATCTCTCAGCATAGGAGAGGAAGGAGCCATACTTTGCATATGTGATAAGTTAGAAAAGAAACAGAATCTGGAAGTAAACTCTACTGGTAAGATTGGGTGACAGATCTGAAGGGTTTTTAAAGGACAGGGAGTATGATTGAAGTAAGAGAGGCTTTTTCATCAGGTCGTTATTAATAATCATTACTTTTGGTACTAAACTAAATTGCAGATTGGACTGACTTCTGGCATGTGTTAAACATACAAATAAAACCAAATGTTCTAGTGTATTTGTATTTAATTATTGTTGCTAACAGGAAAGTTTATTACTAAAACAAAATCACTGACTATTCTACTGTGTAGCATTCTATTGTATTGGGATTTGAAGATTAGAAATAAATTCTGACCTCATAGCCCCCTCATAGTCCCAAATTCCTGGTGTATGATTGATCTGAGGCTACTCCACTATATCAGGAGCTGCTCCTCCATGTAGTGGACTGCGAGGCAAAACCTTAGACAACTAAGATCCATTTAGTATTATATGCACCTCTGAAATATTATCAAGGTGTAAGTTTATTAGATACAGGTACTCCTCACTTAATGACCTACCTATTTATCGATTTACGACCGTGTTTTACGTCTAGGATCCCGCCACTCATCAACAGGGGAAATTAGTGCACTAATGACCTCTGCCCTTGCAACGGGACGTAGCCACACCCATACTACCTGCGTAGTGCGGGATGTGTCTTTGTGAGATGAAGCCTTCTCTCTACAGTACTGTACCGCGTCAGTCTCCATCGTGTGGTAAGTTCACAATGTCCTCAATTAGTACGTACAGTACTGTACATACAATATTTGGCTTCTAAATTGAAACTGTTGTGTTCACCCATAGATGCAAAATGTCTCAGAAAAGAAAGGCTATCGATCTTGAGATGAAAATGAAGATCATTAAAGTCTATGAAGCTGGTTAAAAAGTTAAAGTGATAGCACGGGATTTGCAGCTGGCACATTCGACCATTTTAACAATTCTGAAGGACAAAGATAGAGTGAAACAGGCAGTGAAAGCCTCAACAGGATTTAAAGCCAACATAACAAGGCAGTGGAAAGGCCTCATTCATGAAATGGAGAAGTTACTGGCAATCAGGTTTGACGACCAGATACAAAAAAGAATGCCGATGAGCCTTTTCATAATTCAAGCTAAGGCACGCAGTATCTTTGAAACTTTGAAGGAGAGGAATCAACAGAAACATTTATGGGGTATATTTACAAAGGGCATTTTTGCTGTGAAATTCAATTCACAGCATATCACCGCGATTTTCTAGCAATTTGCAGGGTGAATTCACCGAATTCACTAAGCTGCGATTTTTAGGCGATTTTTTTCAAACTCACACGAGATGCTGTGAGTTTGCAAGGGGTAAATCACGGTGCTTTTCTATTGTGAAGCACTGCAATTTGACTTTGAAAAAATCACTGCAACTCGCGTGAGTTACAAAAAAAAAATGCAGCATGGTTGAAAGCCTTAGCCATGCTGTGCTGATAGAACTACAAGGCTCAGCATTGCTTATCCTTGTAGTTCTATCAGTGTCAGCATGGTAAGGCTTCTAACCATGCTGCGCTGTGTGCTCCGTGTGTTAAAAAAAAATAGTGTGTGCACAAAACATACTGAAAAAATATGTAATAAACCTTTTCCCTAACTAATATTAACCCCTAATGTGTCCACTTACCTCCGGTGGTCCGTGTCCTATACTAAGTGTCATGTAATGTATTGTGTGGTGTAATAAATATATTTTAAAAAAAATTCACTCACCGTTTGCTGTCATCTGTCTTGGGAAGTCTTGCTAGATGTGAAGAATGTTCATCTGTTGCTTGGAGTCCTGGCTTGCAGTCTTCTCCCCTTCAGCTCCGGCCCCTCTAGCTCTTCAGATCTTTCCACATCGGGGTCTGGCTCCTCCTCCTCTTCTTTCTTCCAGCCAGCGTAGTTCTGGATCAGGCCCTAAGTTCCGGCTAGAGGCATAGCATATAAATTGGACCTTTCCCAAGCTAGGAACACTGGTCCATATTCACGCTTAAGAAGCAGGTGCTTTTTAAGTACGGTCTCTTACGAAATGACCTACTATGCATGCATCTGATGGCAGCTTAAATGTATAAATCCATATTTTTTCTCCTGGGTAGGTGTGTTACTGGTAATATAATAACCGTGTTTCTCTTTTAATTACCTTCAGTTAGTTACCCAACACCATGTGAGTGATGTGTGTACAAGGCACTGCTTACTCTCTAATTGCACTTTCCAGGGTGGTACAGACTTTTACGTGGCCAGTATTATAAACATTAGGGTGCATCACATCCCTAAGCAATTTGGGGTTTCCGCAGTTATGAGAAACATGATTTTAACTTTTTGTTCTCGTGTCATGTACTGGTACACATCTCTATGTGTATGTGGAACTCCTGGGCATATGGAGCCACTATGGCTGACAATTGATCAGAAGGCTTCTTTGAAGCTAGGTGTGAGGAATATCTAGAGACATAGCTTTGGCCAGGCCTTCCTAGGGGAAACAGATGCCAATTCAAATGAAGTAAAACATCACCTAGCTATAAAGACATCAACCATATTATACTAGGGGAGGGTTAAGGTTAGGTTGCATTTGACATTTGAGATATTTGACATTTGAAAGATTAATAAAACCTGATTATTAAGGCACAATTAAAATCTAATAATGTTTCACATACTCCACATTTAGTAGAATTTTGGGCATTCTTTCATAATGCTGAATTTAAGACTTGGCAAGAATCAGTTTACAGAATATTCATGCCTGCTTACCAAGCTTCAGGAGAGGTGCTCACAATCCAACACCACACATTTTCTTAAAGCAACTCAAAGCTGTGCTGAGATTGAGGACCTGCATTAGCTTCCTTACCATTTTTGGAGTAAATGTTCTAGTACAGCTGTTTTGGTATAGTGTCTGGAAAATTGATAGAAAACCATCTATTGAGTTCTTATAAAAAAAAATTTCTCAGAGAAGAAGTATTAAAAAAGGAGATATGACTTGGTGACATCAAAAGAGGAGCACATGGGCAGTATCTAAGGGCAGGGATAGCAGGGATCCCATTATGTAGGAGGCCACACCTCTCGCTCAGTGGTCACCACTACCTTAAATCTGTTATCTGTCCTCATGTAAAATGGAGATGGAATGGAAGAGTGGATATGGTGGTATACCTGTAAAGTACACATATGCTGTATTATTTATAACCTTAAACCCTTCCTCTTATGATTGCAGCCTTCAGAATCCTACTGGATCCTAGAAAAGAACAGAAGTCTGGATCTTGGGAATTTAAATGTAGGCATCAGGAATAAAAGCACATTAAGCAATTTGTATTATGAAAGAATAACCAATTGCAGGGGAATGACCATCTTCTCAGTGTGTCTGTGCATACTCCCTGTAATTTGGGACTCTCCACGAAATATAGCCCTATCTATCCACAAAAAATGTTTTTTGTTTAGTTAAGAAATATTTATAACATTATCTACAGTATGTACCAATTATAAAAATAAAAAATTTATCATGACTGAACATTTATTCAATGTGAAAAGTTATATTTAAATATAAAAATATATTGCAATAGTTCAACAATAAAAATTTATAACTTGCCAATTTTGTGTAGAATTTCCAAAACTTTGAATTACTCTCCCATTGACAATAATTTATAGGAAAATTCCTCTCTTTTTGATCATACTTCAAAGATGTAAATGGGGGCTTTCCTTTGTTGCTCCAAACACAATCATTGATTTTTATTGGTAAAATAACCGTATATGCAGTAGTATATGGTTTATTAAATAATACACTTAAAATTACTTTTTAGCCAATTTGAAAGTAAAAATTTGCCATGTACCTATACATACTAAAGCAGACTAAAAACTGTGGCCTGGATCCAAACCTCCATAGTACAGCTGATTTACGCAAGCTGTTTGTATAAATCAGCTGTTTAGCGCAAACTGTGTATACCCAGACTACACACAGAGTGCTGGATGTACTGAAGTGGATTCCATAAGTCCTGCACTTCCATACGTGGGGCAGGCCAGAACTATGTGCATACTTTTTACATATATACTTAAAGTGTACAGTAAGGGGTGGGATTAGCCCTTACAGACGATTATCTTGTCCGCATGTTAAAACTTGAGTGCAGATAAATTAAGGTAGGATTCTGGACACATAGGTGTCCAGAACTCTGTATATGTGTGGGCAATGCCCTTTCCACTCACACACGGATCGTACTAGCGGTTGAACATACAGTACCTCACTGTATGTTTGGGATGTAATAGTAAGTCTGGATCTGGTCCTATATTTTTTAATAATTAATATGGGATAAATAATAATAAATAATAATATTTTTTAATAATAATATGATAAATACATTGCACAAAATATAATAGCAGAAACACATTTCTTAAGTTTCGATGATTTTGCAAGTAGAGACTAGAATCTTTGTCTAATACTTAATTTAAGTAATAAATGGGTCTAAAAATGAATAGGTTTTATTAAATTAAAATGGGAGAATATTACACTTAATGGAGGCATTTAAACATTGTTACTTGGAAACACTTCTAGCATCTTCATGCATTCCTTAGGTATGATGTCTTGTCTGTAATATCTGGGTATCCTGGTATAAAGCTAATTGTTTATTTTTTATTACATTCCAAGAACTTTATAAATTGGTTCATATACATTGTATGTGACTTTACAAAACAAAAAAATAGATGTTTGTTATTTCCGTGTCTATTTGGCCACCAGGTGGCATTGTGTCATTTAAAACTGAAATGAAAAACTGAGTATAATAGAGTATATCATACATTTTTCAGTGAATTTAACCTTAAAACACTTGTTTCTAAAATTGCTATACAAATACAGTAATCTGATAAAAGGATTATAGTATGTGATAAGGAAAAAGTCTCAATTGATCTATCCCACTTTGCCTTCTTTTGCATATGTTCTGCTTTACTACAATGCACAACTATTACAAATTCAACTGTGATATTTTTTTTTCCACCTTTCTTTATTGAGTCTACATTGAATTAAACAACTATTTACATTCCAATTCTCAAATGCAGATACAGACAATGAGTTATCATTTTCACTCAATAAATACATATTGCACATTGATATTCATCAATTTCTAAATATAGGTAAAATGTTATATATCCACTATTCCCCCATTAACCTTTTGGTTTTGATTAATTCACTTCCAAAACCAACACAGGAAAGCAGTACACAAAGAAATTTACATTACACACAGATTGGTGGGTCGTTCTCCACTTCCCGTAACAAATACCAATTAGTGTAGTGAAATGTGTTATAAAGTTGTTGTTTGACTGGGAACTCTAAGGTATCAATATATCCTTCCCAGGAAGAGAAGACTTTTTCTGTCAATAACTCTTTGTTTAATGAAGCCTCAAGCCAGTCCATCTTGAGTATATGGTGTAATTTACTTGCAAACAACGAAAAAGACGGAGCTAAGGGGCTTAGCCATTCTTGCAAAATAGCCTTTCGTGCTGCTGCACTTATTGCCATCATTAACTTTCTCCCTTCTGGCCAGATCTGCTGCCCTTCAGGCATCACCCCCAATACAGCCCACTGAGGATCAAAGGGGACATAATTTACCAAATTATTGGTTGCAATCTATGTATAGAGAGCCAAAACCTTTTAATTATTGGGCATTCCCACACATAATGGTATAGGTCTGCTTCTGCAGTGTTGCATCTTATGCAGTTATGACTTGGCGAGAGCCCCATTTGGAATCTCTTCAAGGGCGACAGGTAGGAATAATGAAATACATTAAGAAAGAGCTTGATATATGTGTTGGCTGGTAGAAGCTTACAAGAGGTAGTAAAGGCCCTTAACACACGTTCGATGGTCAATGACAGAATCTTATCCCTCCAGTGCACCAATCCTGAGCTTATATTTTCATAATCAATGATATCTCTCAAAAAAGTGTAATAAATCAAGAGAGCTTTTTTCTAGGGCACACAGAGACACAAGATCTTATCAAGCTGATTTCCCCAGTCCTTAGTTCCAAACTCCCTGATTACCTCACTAATATAGTGACGGACCTGAAGAAATGCCAGCGGGTATGCTCTAATTACTTCAAATTTGGCTGGAGCTTCTTCAAATGATAGGGGTCTTTTAGCAGATTTAGCTAATAATTGTTCAATATTACTCACTCTCCCCACCCTCCATATATTGAAAGGGTAGGATGCCATGCCATTTTGAAAGTCAGTGTTATGTAGTAATTGAAGTTGTATTTTTTTATGTAAGTGTAGACCATATTTGTGCCTAAGGAGGAGCCATACCTTCCTTGTTGACCACAATAAAGGATTCTCTTTCATGCTCGAGGTGATCTCCTGGTCCCTGCAATGCAAAAACGCCACCAAAGATCCATGAGGGAGAAAGCCTCGTTCCACTATCGAATGTGCATAGTTATCCTCTCCATGGAGCCAGTCCCTAATGTAACGCAGATGTGCTGCATGACTGTGTTTAGTAACATCTGGGAAGTTGATTCCACCATTAGATTTCGGTTGCTTTAATTTCTGGAGACTAATCTTAGCCCTTTTCCCGTTCCATATAAATCTCCGAAAGAGATGGTCTATGAAATTAGCATTCTTCTTTTTCAGCAATAAAGGTAACACTCCATAGTCTTGATTATTTTCTCAATATTAGCGGAATAAAATCTAGATGGGTTTTTGGGGAGTTGGATTCCCAGGTTTTTGATTTGTTTATCTGCCCAGCTCAACGAAAGACCCTCCACCCACCGTGGAATCTTTATGTTGAGTGCTAAATGTAATGCAATAGATTTTTCCATATTAATCATATACCCAGATATGTTTCCAAATTGTTGTAGCTGTTCAAGGAATTTGGCTAAGGATTCTGCTGGTTTGGATACATATAAAAGTATATCATCGGCAAAGGCAGTGGTTTTAATTTCCGTCCTACCTACTCTAATACCCTGGAAGTAGGGTGAGTTATTTAGAATTCTTAAAAGTAGGTCAATTGCTAAGTTAAATAAGAGTGGCGACAGAGGGCAGCCCTATCTTGTGCCCCTCTGCATCAAGATGGGAGAACTACGATGTCCATTAATTATGAGTAAAGTAAATGGTGTGGAGTATAAATATTTAATCCACGATATAAATTTCACCCCAAATTCTTGAATTCGTAATACTTTGAACAGGTGTGGCCATAGAACCATATCAAAGGCTTTGGTTGTGTCTAAACTCACCAAGATACTGTCAGCTGATTTGTTGTTGTGTGCCTGTACTACTGCAGCCACCACAGTTCGGATACCTTTGACTGACTGACGACCAGCTACAAAGCCTAGTTGGTGAGGAGTAAGAAGGTGCAGTAGAATGCCCTGTAATCTATTGGCTAGTATTTTTGTTAATATCTTAAAATCTGTATTTAATAATGTGATTGGCCTATATGTTAAAACTAATTGGGGAACCCTACCCAGTTTAGGGAGGAGAATACTATGGGCTTCATTAAATGACCTCTCTGCTAAACTGTATGTTAAGTATGTATTATAAAGATCTTGTAAATGTGGTACTATTTTGGGACTAAGGTGTTTGAAATATCCTGCCGAGAACCCATCTGGTCCTGGAGCCTTACGTAGAGATAGACTTTCAATTACTGTAGCTATTTCTTCCTGCATGATATTTCCCTCTAATGCTTCTCTTTGTTCCTCTGTTAACTTTGGTAACTTAGCCTCAACCAGTATCCTGTCCTGTCGGTTAGTGTCAAAAGGATGGTCTTTATATAATTCAGTATAGTAGTTTTGAAATTAGGTTACAATATCTTCTGATCTTGTACAACTTGCGTTATTATCTTGTGATCTGATGGATGTGATGTTAGTTTTCATTCTGCGTGGTTTGGACATGGAAGCAAGCAGATGACCCGCTTTATTGCCCCACCTATAATATTTTTGGGTTATATAATTACATCTCCTTTGAGCCTGTGTTGTGAGATGTTGGTCTAGTGTTTGACGTGCTTGTGTATATATTCGGTAATTGTTTTCCGTTGGCGTATCAATATATACATCAAAAGAATCTGACACTATGCTGTGCAAGCTCTCTCCCAGAGCTCTAGCCGCTTTCTTTTAGACCACATATACGCAATCTACGTATCGAAACGATACGCAGATTACGTACAATAGCTACTACGCATGCGCAGTAGCTACTGTTTATTGAACTACGTCCGTCTATGGAAGACGGACGTAGTTCTGGATCCGGCCCAGTGTGTCTAAAATGGGAGAATGTTACACTTAATGGAGGCATTTACACATTGTTACCTGGAAACACTTCTAGCATCTTCATCTTGTTGGAAATCAACTTGGGTAAGATGATGGGAGTGGGTGCATCGCTTTTGTAGTTGTAGCAATGACTTCCATCAGTTTTCAGCAGTTTGCATAAAGAAGTAATTGTTCCTGTGACTGCAGTGCCACCGTAGAAAAATGTGCCACCGTAGAGTTCAGTGGCGACAACCTAACTTTAACCTTCCCCTAACCCTTATCATCCCTGTCCCACAGTCTAACCTAACACTTCCCTAAACCTAACTCTCCCCTTCCCGCAACCTAACCTTAACCCTCCCCAACCCTAACCAGCCTTGTCCCACAGTCTAACCTTAACCCTCCCCTAACCCTCATCATCCCTGTCCCACAGTCTAACCTAACACTTCCCTAAACCTAACTCTCCCCTCCCCACAACCTAACCTTAACCCTCCCCAACCCTAACCACTTGTGTCCTACAGCCTAACCTTAACCCTCCCCTAACCCTTATCATCCCTGTCCCACAGTCTAACCTAACACTTCTCTAAACCTAACCCTCCCCTTCCCGCAACCTAACCTTAACCCTCCCCAACCCTAACCATCCTTGTCCCACAGTCTAACCTTAACCCTCATCATCCCTGTCCCACAGTCTAACCTAACACTTCTCTAAACCTAACCCTCCCCTTCCCGCAACCTAACATTAACCCTCCCCAACCTTAATCATCCTTGTCCCACAGCCTAACTTTAACCCTCCTGGGTACCAAGCTCCCCCGCAGCCCAACGTTAACCCTCTCTGTCCCACAGCCTAACCCTAACAAGAATGGTACCTTGTGGAAATAAGAGCATTTGACATTGTGCCTTTTCCAGGATTTAAGTGTTCTGTATAAGAAAGCGTTGGCGCTGATACAGTCGCAATAAAACTGTCGGCTGTATCAGTGTCGAAAATGGGATGGCCGCAATGCCAACCACATCCATTGCCATTGTGAACAATTAAGGAGAAATAAAGAGCTTTATATGGTATATATAGGTTATAAACCTCAAAGTAAAGCTCTTATTTCTCCTTAATTGTGTTAAAAATATTTCCAATAGGCCGTTATAGTCCCCCAGTTGTAGGGTTCTATATGATATAGAAAAGTAATATGAGTTATAATTTAAGCACAAATAACGAGTAATAAAGATGTTCATTATAATACATATTAAATGTAGTACCCATAATAAAAACCCTTATTCTTCCTTATTTGTGCTTAAATTATCCCTATAATAGGCCTGTGTATTCTTCCCATAAAGAGCTATAAATAATTTAAAGCACTACAGGGGGATAATAAAGTAGAAATAATGAGCTTTATTATGAGGCAAATATATCTCTATTATATGGGCAACAGTATTATGGGTGGAATATGGAGCCCTAATATGTATCTCTATAAAGCAGAATTATGGGGCTTATATAATAAATGTAAATGATATTATCTTTGTAATATTGTAATAATTCACTCATATTTTTAAAGCCTTTATATTACTCACTCTGTATATACCCATACATTAAGGACCGGATTCACAGATACGATTTTGCTTGTTTGTGCGTGCGTATTTTTAGGATCTGATTAACTGCGCATGCGTTGTAACTTATTCCACGCAAGTTACGTAGGATTTACGCACGGAAGTCCATTAGGCACGGATTACTGAATCGCACTTAGTCGCATATGTACGGAGAGGGGTAGTTGTCTTCCATACGTGCGAAGTTACGTGAAAGTGGGCGGTAGGAAGCATTCAAATGGCCTTTTGAGGGCACAGTTAGTAATACACGCACGCACGTAACTACACACGTAGAGTTAAGGTTGTCCTATGGATGCTTAAGTCACCAAAAATCCGTCCATGTGAGGGGAGTGTCATGGGTGTTGCCTTGCCATGTACGTGCATATATTTGTGTACTTTATACACACGTTTCTGTGAACACGGTCCTAATATTTTATTGTATAACATGTCTCCTTTTTACTACAAAGTTGCTATGATGTGAGGGAATGGGGTTGTGTGGCATTTAATTCATATGGAGGTTTTAGCAAAGCCTATTTAACCTCATCCAAGATTTCTTAGGTGTCCTGTTGCTATCTGAGTTCCTAGTTGTCTTTCAGGGATAGCTTGTGAAACAGAAGTAAGCGATAATGTGGTAGAGAAACAAGTTATTGAAGCATTTAATCTGCTAATATATGAAAACTCATGCATTTGGATTTTGGAATCAAGTTAGGATATATTCAAAGAATGTTAAACAAAAGAAAAAGAGTTAATATTGTCCCATTATTTCAGGGTTTAATATGCAAGAAATTCAGGATACGTCTGGAGAGCGGTCTACACCAAAACTCATAAGAACTAGTTACACTGGACATTGGCGTATCTATAATGGGTGCAGGGTGTGCAGTGCACACGGGCCCCTCAGAACAGGGGACCCTGTGGCATGCATCCTGCATCCTGCACCCTGGGTGGGCAGGGGAAGGGTGGCCATTCAGTATCAATTTTTCCCCTCTAATATCTTCCGGAGGGAAGAAATAGACGCCAACTTAGTCCCATTTCCCCTGTAGGGGGACTGTACCGATTCGCGGTGTGAAAAGGGGGCGGGACTTAACGGGCCCGTTAAGCCACGCCCCCTTTTCAGCCCTCAAAACTGGACAGTCCTGTCTCAGGTAAGGGACAGGGGGGGGCCCATGTGCAAATCCTGCACACGGGCCCCCTCACTTCTTAAAACGCCCCTGACACTGGACCGTATTCAGAGATAAGAGAGAGTTAGGTGCATGCCAACCCACACATAACTCTCCTGTCCAGCCCCCGTCCAGCCATAGGCTACTTTAACTTACCATGCGTATTTTCCTTCTTAAATGACCTAATTTGCATGCGTAGTAGGTCATTTCCTAATTCTCCGCTTTTAAGAAGCAGAAGCTCCTTAAGTGTGAATCCGATCCACTGTACCTTAATGACAGATAACTTTAGGGTAGGAGGCAAGAAGACATGTTTGTGTTATAATTGGCATGATTCCGTAGTTGAGAGGATGGTTCATCTGCTTCAGTCAATCTCAATATCTACTCACATTATGATCTGCAGGGATGAGTGAAGCAATTGAATCAAATGATTGGTATTACTTAGGGCTAATAGACAAAGTTTGAAATAGTGCTTGAAATAGATAGTGATTGTAATATTCATTGCATGAGAATGAGCCTGTCTGAATCTCACCACTGAAAGTATCTTTAAAAAAGCAAAAAAGATATCATCCATGTAAAGGATGATTTTCCACCCAGATGATCCAAGCTTGAGTTTAATGTTCAACCACTGGAGCAAACAGAAGTGGGGATAGGAAACATCTCTGTTTGGTGACATTATATATAGTGAAAGAAACTGTTATACCATGAGAATGTTACCATTAAAGCCAATTTACTCTGTTAAGAGCCTTTTCTTTATCTAAAGCCACTAAAAGAGCAAGCTTCACATTTAACTACTCTGCTGTTAGCCTTTGAGAAGTGAAACACTTTTTTGTAGTATGCCTTATTAGAGAATGGCTGAGTTTCAGTGCAGGTTTTCTAGCATTGGTGCTGATTAGAAATGAAGGTGTTAGAAAGCTGCATGTTTTTATTATTTACCTATTTTTTTAAGGTACTTTGGCAGGTTACTCTTTTCTGGAAGTTACAAATTTGATATACTTATGACTAGACATTGGATTATATGCATTATCAAAATGCCAAAATATGCATGCAAATATGCACTAAAAAAGGGCGAAATATGCACAAAATATGCACAATCAAAATACTATTTATTATTAGAATTAAAGTTTATTTTCACAATATATGGGAAGCAGTACTCACATGTTGATCGGTCTGGTATTTTTTTGATGAGGGTATTCGCTTGTCACAAACCTTGCAGAAAATCACAGCGCCATCAGTGGTAAATTGGCCGGGTAATTTTTTATCCAAAATGCCATTAAAGTCTGGGCATTTTTTTTCACTGGCGGCATTATTTCAACAAAAATAAGATTTTCATAGGTTAACATAGCGAGCAATTGAATGACAAACAATTGAATTGCGTGAAGCAACGAGTGCCGTAATCCCTTCCCCCCATGCATGCCGCATCCCGCCAATGCTTTCGCCTAGTGCGAGCCAGCAGATCGGGTTCAGTGCGCTTGCCGAGTGCGTGAGGCGCACGTCACTGGCTGCTGCCCGCCACCGTTCCCGTGTAATACAACACGCCTAACACATTTAACTACTGAAATAAGCACTGTCAATGAAAAAGTACTAAAATATGCA
>WWET01003979.1:97514-113723 GCA_011038615.1 Limnodynastes dumerilii | reverse complement strand
CGCTGGCTGAAGTTAGGGTAGCCTTCAGCCGGCGTAAGGAAGGGGCCATACGCCCGCACAGGGGGAGTGCCAAGGTAAGTGAACGCAGATACGCTGTGCTTCAGTAAGCACAGCGCATCAGCGTAACTCTGGATCAGGCCCATTGTGAAGGAGATTCCAGCTTTTTAATCTGGAGCCCAAAAGTTCTGCTTGCCTTTTAAATCTCAGGAAAGGTCCTCATGAGTTTTGGAAATGTGGTGAAATGTGCAGCTGGTAGACTAGGATATGTCACAGTGTGCTTTGACTTGGAATTGATGCCCAAACTATTCATCAGGCAAAGTAGCAATATGTGCTGTGGTCTTTCCTTTAACCTCAAATCATTGGAACGTTCATGTTCCAAGAACCCTTTGACCAATCTGTAAGGATAGCCAGTCTTTATCTTGGTCACCAAACTTGAATCCAAAGTAAAGCTCAATCATAGCACTGCTTAAGGGCTGAAGTCAACACACTGTTTAAAAGTAACCTCAACACATATGATGTAGTAAAACGAGTCTGGGGAGTTAACACAGCTTCTAGCAATTGCACTTTGCGTCAGAAAAGCACAAAGCAGCATTCATAGTTTATTGTGAGGACAAAAGTGATGGTCGGTGGGGCTATTTTGTAGCCTAATGCTGATGGCCAACACATGTAGACCAACTCGCACAGGGCCCTGAAATCTGAAAAATGACCCCTGTACTAACAGACTGACTTGACCCAGCCACTGGAAGTGGCGAATAAAAGCCTCCCTAAACTCTATAAATGGGTCATATTGTACAATATTGCCTGTTGAAAAGAACATGACTTCAAAACTGTGGATGATAGAAAGAATCTTTGACCATTTCTGAAGCCAGTGCAGAGAATACACATATAATAAAATATGACAAAACCATTGTCAGATAGTGGTATTTATATTGTTATGAAGCGTTTTAGCATTACTTTGTTGTTGTTTTTTTCCTACAAGAGTTGATATTATTCTAACGTCTGTTAAATAGGGCCTGATCCAGAGTAACGCTGTTGTGCTGAGCGTACTAACGCTCAGCGTAAACGCCCCCCACACTCCCCCTGCCAGATCGCAATTACACTGGGTTACGACGGCTGAAGGCTACCCTAAGTTCAGCCGGCGTAACCCAGTTTAACTACGCTGGGACGGCGGCGCTAGCGTATTAACGCCGCCCTCCCAGCCTCATTACCCTCCCAGGATTTTATATGGCGTCATATTACGTAGTGCTTTAACATATTCATGGTGCAACAAGTTTTTATTCCAATAAATTTTTCCTAAAAACAAATGTATACAGGATTGTAGAAGAAATCACAGAACCAAAGTTGATACATACAAGATTTTGTTAATTACCGCTACAAGCCTCTTTGATGCTGGAAGGACTCAGAAATATCGAAGGCTAGTTTGAGGATTTTAGCCCCGAATCTGCGCGTTTTGATGATTAGACTTCGTCAGGGGGTAACCAGACGTGGAGGTTTAAATACATAAAAATTTGAGAAAAATTTGGCAGTCCGTATAAAGCACATAATCTAAAACCAGGAATACAGGGAACGAACAATTAGAGATGTGATTGCAATATAATTGCAGTATATTTTTCTATATAGGTAGACAAATCAGAAGTGAATATTACCACTCCTATAGTATGTGTACAAACGAGTTATTATAATTTGTGTAGCTAACTACTATTAATAGGAGCATGGCAGGGTGAAAAAAGGAGGTAGTCTAATATCTTGCTGTGTCCATGAGGGTAAACATTTCTAGCTGTGCTTTATAACAAAAAATAATACAAATGATAATTATAATGATAATAATAATAATAATAATAATAATAATAATAATAAAAACACATTTGCAGAGTCATTTACATAAGGAGAAAATATTTGACAGCCTATATCATGCCCTTCCCAATGCGTGAGTAGGCTCATATCAGCCATATAGTATTTACTCATTATACCTTATATGCGAAACCATCCTTTTTTGAATTGTTCAGCTTGAAATGCGTAAAAGTGCTAACTGAACTAAGGTAAAAGGCACCTCAGCTGTCCATATTGATTTCTCAGTAGGAACGACTATGTAATAAACTCCAAATTGAAAAGGCTTGTGAACTTGGAACACATAAGCTACTACCATGCAGTGCAACAAGCAAGTGGTTGTCTTGCTGTAATTGGACTGTATTCACTTTTATGTGTGAAATATGTTTGCACAGATTCGCAAATATATGCGCCTAAGTGACAAAGCAACACCCATGACACTCCCCTCGACACTCCCCCTCCCCTCGGAATTTAGCAGATTTCCGCCACCATAGGGCAACCTTTAATCTCTGTGCGTATATTTGTGCTTAAGTTGCTTAGGTACGTGTGTACATTCTTAACCATTCCCTTAATAGGCCATTTAAATGCTTCCCCCCACCCACTTTCACGTAATTTCCTATTTACGGAGGACTGCCACACCCCTCCGTACATATCTCACAAAGCACAGATTTGAAGAATTTCTGTGCCAAAATACTATGTAGCATGTGTAAAAAAAAGTTACTACGCATGCACAGTTTAACTGATCCTAAAAATACGCACGGAAAAAGCAGCACTTTCTTAAGGGTGAATACGGTCCATTGTCCTTATACACTATAATTCTTGAAGGATAAAATTAGCAGCAGGTTATCCACAATAGCTGGCTCTTAGGTCTACAAAGTAAATCTGAGAGAGCAGCAGCAAACGCCCAAATTTATACACCTAATGCAATAATACTGTGAAAGATACAACATGCCCAATTCTCAAAACACCAAGAGGTATAGTAAGTAACTTAAAAAAAAAAAATCTGACCTAAATGCATCAATCTATATGCTAAGTGCAGTAGTTTAGGGACCAGGCAGTTTTGCCATTGTGTCCCAAATTCAACAGTGGCACTGGATTAGAGTGTTTGGAACTGAAAAGGAGAGAAATAAACCATGAGAGGGAGTGTTGCTGACTGTAGGCTAGAACCAGACTTAAGTAAGTGCTTGAAATTAGTTACTCGCTAAACCATGTTGATTGCAGAGGAGTCATTTCATCTGTTGCAAACTATTAGAGTTGAGAGGTGATGTTTCCTATCTTAAGTCTAAATAACAGAGTGATAGTAAAGCTGGTTAGTATCTGTGTGCAGTAAGCAATTCAAAGATATATCCCTGCATGCAAAGAATACAATTAACTTTACTCCCCCTGCAATCAACATGGTTTAGCCCAGGAGTAACTAATTTCAAGCACTTACTTAAGTCTGGATCCAGCCCTGTGTTCTTACTACCATATGAATATACAAATGACTTTAGATAATCCAACCAAAATTCATATATTCAATAGAGGGTAATCCCAAATTACAAGTTTAAGACAAGGGTAAAAATGCATAATTTAAGGGAGGAAATGTAAGTATTCAGAACTAAAGAATTAAGTCTACGTTTTTCACAAAAAAACATAGAGCCAGTAACCTCTGAATGTTTCTGTGACTAAGCAAATCTGTCCTACAATTAGAGCAGATGCAAGACAATCTCCAATCAGGACCTGATCCACAAATTTGAGTAAGGAATCCAGCCTTATCCAGTGCAAATTTGCACCCCCAATTTTGAGTTTTATGCATTTGCACTCTAGATACAAGTATTAGATATTAGTGTTTGCATTATGTATTAGTGTTAGGTATTACAGAGAATAATTACACTTTTTGTAATATGCAAATGGAAACATAAAGACAAACAGTTTGATAGGTATAATGCAGCAGGATACATAAAATTACATGATTCAAAGAAAGTTTTTTTTTTAAAGTAATAAAAATTTTAGTTAATATGGTGTTAATATGGTTAAAACAAATAACTTGTTTGTTTTTTTTTAACAAAAATAGAACACAAAATAAACCAGTAAAAATTGTAATATATGTAAAAAAAAAGAAAAGCCTAATAAAAATGGTGGTATATAGGGCAATCTGTTGCTATTTGCAAAATTATAAAAAAGATATGTAAAGAAATTAGTCAGCATACTATTGTGTAATGCTGTGTGGGCTGTAGGGCTTTGTTTAACTGTGAACCAAAGGGTTTAATTGAAGGAAGAACAATCTCTTCTGTCAGTTAGTGCAGCATTAATGGAGGAAGAAAACAGATCTGCACACAGCTGCAAATAAACACCAACATTCCCACTGAAATATAGTGCATCTACCCTTTAAACTAGCGCACAGCACACTGCATCGTACACAGACGGATCACTGCCATACTGGACAAACTCAGTGCTGACATTCGGTACGTTAGCAATGAAAGGCAAAGAAAATGTGTACATTGCATACACCAATTCGCACAGGGCCCTGAAATATGATACATTTAAAGTCTAGAGTATTTATATATATTATGAATTGAATTCACTAACATGAAATCAACTGAAATGTATAACTGATCGCTGTTACATTATTATATTACATAGATCTGTTCTAATACATAGTATAGGGGAAAAAATATAACTGATATTTAAAATAAAGAGGAAACTAATTCTTCTCATTTGATATCTAGTTGTGTAGTTCTTTATACAATAGTAAAATATTATGTTGTTTCATGTCATACACTCTGCTGCTGTGGCCATGTACAGTGAAACTCTATTTTCTGGCACTATCTTTCCTGTCCCACATGCAGTGGAATATTTTTTACTACACTTTTTCTGTATCTACTGCCTTCAAGGGGCTTATATGTAGTTACATACCAAGGTCAATACAGGACCTTGTGTGCTGTCCAATAATGCAGTAGAATCATGTCTAACAGCATCTGGTCATTTGATTGGATATTTGGGAGTGGCTAATTTTCACGATCAACAATATTTCAATGTCAGTAGTTCTTCAAACAATTCTATTTTCACTTCCTACTTTAGGTCCAGATTGTGGGCATGTATATTCAATTTGGACTGCAGCAAGAGGGTATGGTAGAGAAAAACACAGATCTGCTGGCAAACAGACTTTAGTGTGTATGGCAGCATCGTGTGCCTAATAGTTACTTCAAATCTGGATTACAATAATTTTAAATCATCTAATCATATTAAACCTGACCAGTGTGTGTACCCAGCTTAAGGCACGCTTTCTGAGATGTAGGAACAGAGCTCTATAGTTCATGTTACTATCTTGCTTCTCACACAGGACACTGAGGTAATGGAGCAGATAAGGTATGTTCTGAAGGATAAGGGACAGTTGGTAGAAGCTATAAATAGGCACAGCACCAATGTGGCAGCATTGTATCCTCATTGCTACAAGTGGAAACAGCTGTGACTATTTTGCACAGGCGTGACTGCAGGAGACATTTATTTCTGGGAAACATTACAAAACATGTACAATGAAGACCCACATTTTATAGAAAATAAATGCTAGTTGAGTTTTTCATATGTACGTCTGAGGCTAAGTTGAACCAACTTTGTATGAAAAATACTTAAGAATGCCTCATGTAAAAATTGTCCACATATGCTGCAATGCAAACAGCACAACATGCTAAATAATAACCCTAAATAAATACACAAACTGGTCAATAGTACAACAAAACTTTACTTTTACAGGCCTTCCCACCTCCATAACACCTTTCATTATTTGTGCTATGTTTCTTAGCTTCCCAGATAAATGACAATGGTTTGTATTTAACAGTTAATTAATCAAAACTAGTTAAATACATTAGAAAATTATAGTGGAAAAAGTAGACCTCCGCTGGACTATCGCTCCCCTGTCCTACCTCTCTCCGTTTGCAAATGTACACTGTAAGCAAAGGCCAATGAGCATATACACATTGCTTATACTTCAGCTGTGCACAGCACAAGTTACCTGATTTTATTTTACACTAATGGTGCAGTAAATATCCCAGCATCCGAGAATCCTAGCACCACATTATTAGCATAATTAGCCTTTAGGCCTTCTTAAAATGTAAACATGTATGCTATACCTCAGGGGCATAAGATGAGCAAATTTAATTAAGAACAAATTCAGATGGTGCACGCACTATAAATATATTTACAATTTGTAACAATGAACACAGAAATAAATGTTACCTTCATCTCATGCACAATTTTTTATAAGAATAGAATTGCTTAGTTACATAGCATTACATTTCTTCAAACACATATACCCTTTTATTTAGCAAAACACTTTATAAGAGCCTGTAAAATAATACTGTACTCTTTTTTTGTATGTAAATACTCATACAAATGTGTGAATTTTGGCAATTTCATTTTTTAAGACAATAAATTTATCTTGACAATTTTACATCTTAATATCATTTAATTATTGGCTATTATTTCATTATTAGATGCTTATTTGAATAACTGAACATGTCTGGTAGTTTTAGAGATACACTTATTAAGCATTTGTCATGTAAAGATGCAGTAATAGTTTGCGTGTGTAAGGGGAGTAGTAAGAGGAATTCAGCATCATATAACAGCTGCTATTCCAGACTGCGGATCCTTTAAAGGTAATGCCTAAATTAGTTCAAGATTCTTCCCTTGTAAAGGAGGGGTAGATATGAGGAGAAGAGGGGGCATGAGGTCACTTGGATATTTCTAAAGGTAGAGCTAGCTTAATTAGTGTATGGACTGAAACATAAGACAGGAAGATACATTTTAGGATCAAGGAAAGAGCGTATAATTTCATAATTAAGCATAAATCACAGCATCCTGTTTAACACCCTGGTCATGATCCAGAGCTAAATGCAAGCCCTGTTGGTGTAGTTTATCTCAGCAACTGCATAGGTGCATGCTGCTCATTTGTAGCAGACAATTCCACACAGCCAGCATTTTGTATTTACCTTGACACTTCTGAACTATTTTAACTGAATCAACATTAAACACAGTTTTTCATATTGTAAATAAAATCCTTATTAATAATTTGTAATTAAAATGATAAGATAGTGACCATGCGCATGGTGTACCAGTAAAAACAAACAAACATAAATGATCCCCAACTTGATGCATGAGAGCTAATTTATAACAGTGTGCCTGCTGTAGAGTCAATAAATAAATATTAAATCATAGACCTATGCAAATGCACTCTATTAGATTTGGGGGCACACTCGAGATGATTCACTTGACCATTGTCTTAGATGAAATTTACAATAATATAGTAAAGGACATCCTGTTATATAGGTTATAGAAAAGGAGGTTGTATAGTATAAGCAACCATCTCAATAACCTAAGAAGAACATGCATTTTAAAGAATAATGCTTCATTAAATAATATATGTAGTAAAGCTATCACTTGACTAGGATATGTGTTGGAATTTTTTTAACCCAAAATATAGACTTTTGTGGATTTATAAGCCTGCATAATGTTTTCTTTTTTATTATTATTTTTTTTTACTTATTTATACTGGGGCAGATCCAGACCTACACCTGCCCGTATTTTTACGCTTTTTGTATGCATAAAAGCGCCCAATTGTACTTACTGCGCATGCACGCAGCAGATGTTATGCAAAGAAATGCTGAGCGTATGGGCCTTGAGTGTATCAGCTGCATAACAACACACGAAGAGGTGAGCCAGCCATACAAAATCCGTAATTATACTACGGACACCCGCGGTTACGCTCAGAAAAGTTAGGGATGGGTTTGGTCGGCGTAAGACGGCATAAATACGGACCACCGTTTGGAGTTTCTAAGGAAGTGCTTCGTAGGAACGCTGTGTAAATATGCTACGCACAAGGGCGTATCATTTGTGTAGGTCTGGATTGTGCCCAATGTCCTTGATTAGCATTTACCAGCAAGATTACAACTTTGTATTAAATGACTGTGGTAATAAATATTATCCTATGCCTGCAAAGCAAACCCAGGGTGTATCTACCCCTTGGCCAGGATGGCAACTGCAGATGTGGAAAAGACTTGTCCTGCAATAAGACATTTGCAGGGATGAGTTGGGCCTAGGAAGCATATGCAGATATAATTCATGCCACTACCTGCATAAAAGTGGCAATAGGGCAGAAGCTGGCAACTTCTGACCAGTGAGCCTAACATCAGTAGTAGTGAAATTGAACGACAAATGGTACAACAAATCCAGCATTTAATATAATCCTAAACAGCATGGAATTACTAGGGAAGAGCATTTAAAACATATCTTATTGAATTTTTTGACTTGGTCACTAATGTAGTGGATCATGGTAGAGCTGCAGACATAGCTGATCTAGACTTCAGTAAGGCTATTGACACTGATCCACAATGCAAGCTGTTAAATAAACTTGAAATTTTGGGATTGGAATTCAAAATGATTGCATTATGATCTTGGTTGCAGGATAGACAAAAGAGGGTTGTAGTAAATGGAATTCTTTCTGGGGATGTAAAGGTTACCAGTGTAGATCCCCTGAGATATATGCAAGGACCATTGCTATTTAATATCTTTATTGGTGACATTACACATGTGATTTAGTGAAAAACATACCATTTTGCAGATGACACAATGATATGTAAAAGAGTAGACACATGAAAAGGGGTAAATAACATGGCTGATGATCTATGTCAGGCCTGACCAACAGGGCCGCCATCAGGGGGATACTGCTGGGAAAACCGTCAGGGCCCGCAGCTGATGGGCGCCCACCATCATTTCAGGGCCAATGCACAGGGAAGAACTGCCAGATGGTAGCGCAGGTCTGCTGAGCCCTGCCCACGTGACGTCACCGATGATGTCACATAGGGGGCGGGCTCACACTGTTATGTCCCGGGCCCCAGAAATCCTTAAGGCGGCCCTGCTGACCAACCAATTTGGTCTTGATCTAGGTAGACTATGGAAGAATGGTGTTGCATCTACAGTTTAATGCCAAAACATGCAAAATCATGTACTCGGAATGCAAAAACACAAAAGCTCAATATAGCATTAACGACCCTACATTAGAAACTAGTGAGGAGGAAAGGGATATATATGTCACTGACTTAAGGGTAGTCAAGCAATGTAAGAAAGCAATGAGATAGGCAGCTCAGATGAAATTAGTAGCAGAAAGAGAGTAGTAATGTCACTTTATGGGTCCTTAGTACAGCCTCCTCTGGAATGCTGTGATTAGTTCTGAAGATCGAGAAGAACATAAATACAATAGAGACTGTGCAAAAAATGGAAAATGCAGTGCATGGTATGTATCACAAAACATACAGAAAACTAAACATGTATAGCTTGGAGCAGAGAAAGGAAAGGTGGGATTTGATAGCAGGAGGGTGGAATTTTAGAATAGATTTATTAGAAAAAGAGAGCATGTGTTAAGAGTGTTAGAAAATATGCATTAAAATTACTTAGCTGAAAGGGTGATTGATAAGTGGAATAGCCTCCCATCAGAAATGGTAGAGGCTAAAACATTTTAATTGAATGATTTAATCATGCTTGGGATAAATATAAGGATATCCTAAATCTCATCTAAATCTACTGTTAAATATGGTGGTTTAGAATGGCTTCCTAAAAAATAAATTGGGCAGACTGCATGGGCCAAGTCCATTATATATTTTATTTCTATGTTTCTATATTGCCAGTATATTGATCAGTGGTTTAGTGTTTCAGACTGCTTCTCCACCTAGCTAAATAATTAGGAAAGGATATCAGGTATTGTTAGAAACTATATTTTATGGCAATACAGTGTGGGTGGTCCAGGGGGATTACTCATCTGTGAATATGGGATAAATCAACCTCTATGGTTTTATTCATGTTTTGATTTTATTATACCTTTTAAATAAGTGGTGATTAACACTTTATCACAATGATTATCTGATCACACATTATCTCCCACTATGGTAAAACCATTGACCTATATGGGTGCTAACACATTCATACTATTATAATGTCTATAAAAAATGCAGAAACTTTAAAATTAAAGCTCAGTGTAAAAATATCACATTACACAGCACAAGCAGCCTTAAATCTGTACTAATACAGCCTTTCCAAAATGCCAGGCCTACACATAACAGGCATAACAGGCCTATTGTGTGATGATGTCATTTTAGTGGTGTTAATCAAGTTATCATGGTCATCCATTGGTCTGGAATGTTCTAATCCAATGGATCTTGCAGGATAAATGGTGCTAATCCATTCTACATACAGTAGTAACAATGATGTCCAGGTGGTGATAATCTACTGTGTGTGGAAATCATCTGGTTTTAGTGGTATGAATTCAGTCTTGTTCATTACTAGTATGTAATTATTTCCTTTGTTGACATTTATATAAATGATTAAATATTAAACTATAAATATACATAGCCAGTACAATAAAGCACAATTCATTGGTTTAATCAGAGAGATTATGTGCTAAGCAGTGTCCTAAATAGAGCGTCACTGTTATAAAATCTGCAGGAAGATGTTACTAGCACATTACAGACAGTTATAGGATCTACCACCTGTCCTTCCATTTGGTATGGGGTAGCCAGCTCCTTCATTCCAAGATGATGTACAGTGTCCATCCCATAAACCCTGTTTGGGACTCTCCAGTATAAAGTTACCCTATAAATAGATTTCTAGGAAGCTGACAGATTTGTGTTGTTGGCTAGACGTTTCAGAAAAATCTATCTTTAAAGAAACATCACCGTTAGTTGTGGTTTTATTAAGACGTACAGCTGTGCTTGGGCAAAACTGAATATGTTACATTTGTTTTGTAGAACACGATACAGAGCTTAACTCAAATCTATGAGGCCTCAGGCACGATGCAGGTCCATAAAGTGTTTTACTTGATACTAGAAAGATCAATAAGTAAATAAATAATTGATACTGTGGTAGTTCATGGCTGTGTATGGGAAACAATCCCAAGCCTCAAAGTACTCCAAAACATACTAGGGCTAGCTTATTGGCAGAAAAAAAAATATTTTGCTCCTAGACAAACAATTTTGCAATGCGAGGGTGCAAATTAATTATCAAGTTATCCTTTATGTGTATGAAAAATATTGCCTGTTTTTGCATACAACACACAAGTAGTTACTAGTTCTTTTTTTTCTTTATCTACATTTTAGAATTGAGCTAAGACACCCTGTGTCAACCAAAGTGCAACTTTGCTTTGCTGCTGGATCAGGTCTATTTGTTAAAATTGATTTGATACATCTTTCTAAATAAATAAAAATGGCTCATGTAGTGCTATTTAGGTCTGAAGTTGCAATTCTTTTCTTTTTGTTTGCTTCAGACAACTAACATGTTATGTTTCTGAGAGTAAGCCTGTCGGGCTGCACTTACACCTGTAAAATAGGAAAGTGAAGGGAGGCAAATTTACACTGTGAAATTAGAATTAGAATTGAGAGATGAAGTTTCTTAGCTCAACTCAACTCAACTATTTGATATTAAACATAAATCTATGCAGTATGTTAATTCAAATTAATTAGCAGCCCTTCAACTGCTTTTCCCTTACAGACATCTAGATCAACTCCATCATGTCACTGTATATATGTAAATGAGATCACTAAACCCTTTAAATGTTCTATGGCATGTTACAGAATGCATTGCTAGCCATGTGGAAAGTGCCTTCCACAGTCCATGGTACGCACACACTCCCTTTACCCTCTACCCTTGTGGTGTTCTGGTTGTTGCCTAGCAGCCAGAACACCATCCAATGATTGTACAGCAGTAGGGCTGCAGGCGAATCAGTGGCCAGCAGTCCATTTATAAGAACCTGCTGGTGGTTATAGCGTTAGGCTCTCTCTGTGCTCTGTAGTGATGTATTATTTCTCCTATTATTGTTGAGTGCGTCAGATACTTGTCTAACCTTGTGTCCCTGTATCTTGTGTCTAACTTGTGTCCACAGCCTCTCTGTGCCTTGACATTCTTGTCCAGTCATAGCCTCTCTGTGTTCTTTACCTTAGTGTCCAGTCCTTACTTCTCTGTGTATCCTGCCTTTGAGTGTGACTTTGCTTTGGGTCTGTGATTTATAGACCCAGTCTCAGTTTAGTGTTGTCCATCCAGTCTTGGCATATTTCAACCTTGCCACTATTTTTCCTAGTGTGAATCCATTTTCCACTGTAGGTTTATCTTCTATGCCTTTTCTTATTTCCAGGACTGTTCACTTTCACCCTTTTTCTATCTCTGAATGTCACTGTTCTTACAGTCATTGGAAGTGGCGACCTACTAGGAGCCAGCAGCCCATCCTATCTTCACTATCAGAGGCTCTAATTAAAACCAGTATCCTAGCTTGACTCCACGCCCTGGTTAGCCATGGCGTAACATTAAAGTCTTAAGGTTCTATGAGAAAAGCTAGCTCTCTGTACCTATTAGACAAATAGCATGGATAAAGTTCAGTTACACAGGTAATCTAGCTATTTACAGAGAGTTTGAATGTCACACATATTGAACTATCTTTGATCAGGATATAGGACAGAATGCAAATTCACAAGTTATACTCATTTTCCTATCTGTGCGATTGGAAAATGACCGCAAAGGGCGAGTGCATATGCATCTCTATGAGGTGTCTAGCATGAAGTTTGCCAGAATTTTTTATGATGGACTCATGCATACATATAGTGTACATATGGTGGGAGGGGGGAGGTATGCTAATCGTACAGTATGGACTTGGTTAAGGGGTTGGCGCCATGAAAAATTGGTGACAAGAGACCAGCTTATAAAATAAAATCCCTGAGCAGTATATGTGTAGGGTTCAAACAGCCATACTATCCGCACTGCTAACGTCTCCCCTTCAACCAATGGACTTAAGTTATCAATAGCTTACTTTAAGTTTTCCAACACATGAAAACATAAAAAGGTGGTGGTATGGAAGATGATACGCAGAGCGCCTGCACGTCTATACTGTACTTTGTGATACCAAGGCATGGCCACTAGCATCTCAGCCCCTGTATTGGAAGGTGTCAGGTGTTTTATTCCTCTTAAGTTTGGATGGGACACAATGCTTTTATGGTCAGGTAGCACAAATGAGTATGTAGAAGCCAAAATCTTCCACAATCCCAACCAAACTCAAACAATATAGTGGAAAATTGGAACTTAGGAATCCAGCCCAGTGTGACAAAAGTCTATAAGGTGTGAGAGCTGAATAAGACAAAGGAGATTAATTCCTTGGTTGTAGACAAGCATCTTACCTTGGTGATGTCATCTATTTAAGAAGCAGTTTCCTGTTAGAGGACCCTCTTTTAGAACCAAAGTGGCGCTCAGTGCTTGGCTGTTTTTATTAGGGCCATGTAGACAGTTTAGTTTATGTGGCTGAGTCTTGTCTGGTTCGGGCAGTCTTAGATGTTTTCCAATCATTGCATTTTAGTGAACCACTGAGGCGAAAGAGAAAGCTGGCTGTTTGAAATTGTGTAACTGCCTTACTTGCTGTTGCTTTGTGGCCGCTATTAAATTTAAAAGTAAATTTAAAATGAGCTAATTATCATTAACTCTATTCAAGAAATATTTTTCAATATGTCCAGTTAATTTTAACCCCTAACTCTGTGTCTTTGTGTTTTATGTGTGTTGTGTTCTTATCTGGGGTAAGGCTGTGTGTATTTGCAGAACCATCAATCATGAGAAATTTAAATAAAAAGTCCTTTGGAATGTTTCACATTCCATTTCAGATGCGTGTAACTTTAGTTATAATATACAGGTGTTAAACTCATTCATGCAACTTCATGGATGTGGCCACTATGGGCCCCAAAAATGAGAAGACTTTTTAAGACCCACACTACTTGAAGAAAAACAGACCATTTCTGATCTTGCTCAGTAATGAAAATGTGCATTAATCACAAGTGTGGCTGTCCTGTTTATACCTGGACCATCAATTTTTCTACTGAGCTCTCTTACATCAATGTAATGTGCAAGCTACTTCTCATTTGGTTTATAGAAGTGTTATTGCCATAAGTTGTTTACATTTTGAATGGTATTTTAATAGTTTGAGCAGGTGGATCAGAGGTAGATGTTGAAGACTTATGACTGGATCCATCTTTACTATCTCAGCACTAATGCACAGTGGGGTACCATACATTTGACTGCTAGTAAGTTCCATACGTGAGTGGAAAGGCTACTCCCACACTCATGTACGGAGTTCTGAACACTTAGATACAGAACCGTACCTTATCTTTTCTATATGTTTTAATGTGCAGAAAATAATCGTACATAAGGGCTAAACCCTGCCCATACCGTATGATTTAAACATGAAGGGCAGCACACCATCCATATAAAGTAGTGCTCCTCAACTTTTTCTCACCCTTGGCACACCTAACCCCTTCCCAGAGTTTCACAACACATCAAAAGCAAAATATACAAAAAAAACAGGGATTGCAAAGTACATACACAAAAATTAAATTTTATTGTTATTTTTTATTTGATTAATTTAACATTGCAGCTAATAACTATGTTAGCTAGTAGCCCCCATCATGTGTCTACAGCCTCCACATTAGCGACCATTCATGTGTCTTCAGCCTCCCCAGTAGTCCCCATTCATGTGTCTGCAGCCTCCCCAGTAGCCCCAATCATGTTTCTGCAGCCTCCCCAGTATCCCCCATCATGTGTCTCCAGCCTCCCTAGTAGCCCCCATTCATGTGTCTCCAGCCTCCCCAGTAGTCCCCATTCATGTGTCTGTAGCCTCCTCAGTAGCCCCAATCATGTGTCTACAGCCTCCCCAGTAGCCCCCATCATGTGTCTGCAGCCTCCCCAGTAGCCCTCATTTATGTGTCTGCAGCATCCCCAATATTCCCCATCATGTGTCTGCAGCCTTCCCAGTATCACCAATCATGTGTCTCCAGCCCTCCAGTATCCCATTATTTCCTTAAGGCAAGGTCTCCCAGTGCATTTTCTTCTGTTGGAGGCACTGCACCGCAGCACACTGAGCCACATTCCTTGGCACACTGGCGTGCCACGGCTCACTGGTTGAAGAGCACTGATAGTATGCACTGAGGTCCGGTCCACCCCCCATATGGAACTGTAGGACGTATGGAATCAACTTCTGTACATCCAGCATTCCACTGCATAGCCGAGGGTTATGGGCATTTGCACTGACTTAAAAACAGCTGGTTTACGAAAACCACTTGTGTAAATCAGCTGTTGTACAAGAACCTGGATCTGGAAACTGGATGGGTACAGTGTAGTGATTTCTGACTGTAAACACCAGAGCAACTAATAATTCATATTATATACCTATATTTACATTGATTGATTTTAGCATTTTTTTTTAGAATACCTATGTCTTACTTATTATTCATTTTGGATTTTTATGCAGACCTTCACAGCCTGGTGCAACTCTCACCTAAGGAAAGCTGGCACGCAAATTGAGAACATTGAGGAAGATTTCAGAAATGGGCTTAAACTGATGCTTTTACTTGAGGTCATCTCTGGTAAGTTAAGTGTATTCTATAACTCCAACACATTTAGCAACTGATATAAGGACAAAGGGCCTGATCCAGACCTTGTTAAGTGCATGAACTTAGTTACACCTGGGCTAAACCATGTTGATTGCAGGGGAGTCATATTTCATCTGCTGCAAACAGTTTTAGAGTAGAGAGGTGATGTTTCCTATCCCAAGTCTAAATAACAGTGTGATAGTAAAGCTGGTCAATATCTGTGTGCAGTAAGCAATTTAAAGATATATCCCTGCATGCAAAGAATACAATTAACTTGACTCCCCCTGAATTCAACATGGTTTAGCCCAGGTGTAACTAAGTTAATGCACTTAACAAGGTCTGGATCCAGCCCAAAAGCTTTAATTTCAGAAAATGAGAGGCCTTACATAAATAAAAGAAACTTTAGACTAGTGCCGTATCTAGGTTTGCAGGTGTTCCTGGCAAGGTTGAACAGTGGCATCCTGCCCTGAGGCCTATGCAGTAACTTTCATAAGTGCCACACCCTCCATTGAATTAAATAAAACAATGCATTTTTTATTTTATTTATTCATATAAATGCATACAACAATGTTAATGATGGTCCAATTACCAGACCAGATCTAACGCCTGAACAACCCATGTGGCTTTTATAGGAACTATTGATGCTAGCCTTCCCCAATGGAGGCTGCAGAGTACTGTGACATTCTCTCATCTGTACAGCATAGCACAGCTTCACCCATGTCTGGAGCAAACCTGTATTTTTTATAGAATTTTTTCAAAAAGGTTGCATGAGGTCCTCGAGTTGCCTGTTTCTCACTAATGGTATAGTAGCCAGCTTAAGGATTAATAGATAGTATTGGCTCTAACTTATTGGACCGGATATTGTTCTGTGCTCAGAGCTCCAAATGCAGCACCAATGGGTATCAAATACTAGATACCTTCTGTCCCTGCTTTGTGCTGGGGGGGTGTGGGTGTCTGCTGA
>WWET01003979.1:65597-83174 GCA_011038615.1 Limnodynastes dumerilii | reverse complement strand
TGAAATATGACTCACCTGCAATCAACATGGTTTAGCCCAGGAGTAACTTTCCTTTCTTAATTTCAAGCTCCTTCTTAAGTCTGGATCCAGCCCCATGTGTTTAAGGGGGGTTGGAATACTTGAGATGATTCAGAGATTGTTTTGTTATTAAGCGGAACAGTGTTGTTAAATTATTAAGGAAGACTTGATGTTCATTTTGAATAAATATTCCCTATTTGTGATTGAAAATATAGGCAAGTGGAAATTGCACTAGACAAACACTAATTAGTGATTGCTGTTGTTCAATGCAAACTGTACAGCATTCTAAGGGCCTCATTCATTAAAGACGATTTCACCTAAATCGCCTCAAATCGCGTGATTTGGAGCTTAAAAATCACCAAACTGGATTCATTAAGCTCCAAATCACACTACAGCTTGCAGCCATGCAGCACTTAGGTTTGTTTCAGTGTCAGGCGATTTGGCGCGATTAGTTAAAGGGCTAATCGCGGTGGTTTTCTAATGAAAATCACCGCGATTAAGCCCTTTAAACATCGTGGAGCATCGCCTGTGTTTGAAACAAATCGCGTGTTAATGAATTTGAAACATTTAAAAAAAATCGCGGCAAAATCGCCGCAATGGGCAGCGGTGACAAATCGCATTAAAAAATCGCATTTAATGAATGAGGCCCTAAGAGCCAGATTTATTAAGCTGCGGGTTTGGAAAAGTGGAGATGTTGCCCATAGCAACCAATCAGATTCTAACTGACATTTTTTAGTATGTAATAGGAAAGTGAGAGCTGAAATCTGATTATTTTAGCTAGAAACTTTAAATTACTGTTGCCATTCATGTACTGTAGTGGTTCCACATATTCCCCCTATGCCAATCTATTTATATATTATAATTCATTTTTATTATTAATCCCTACAGGATGACCCTATTGGTAACCTCAACACTGCCTTTGAGGTAGCAGAGAAATACCTGGATATCCCCAAGATGTTGGATGCAGAAGGTATATAACCAAAATCAGTAAGTCATAGTAAAATGGCTGCTAGCGACTCTTTATTAAGCCCTTATTTATTGCTTTTCTCTGCAGATATTGTGAATACACCCAAGCCAGATGAGAAGGCAATAATGACGTATGTATCCTGCTTCTACCATGCGTTTGCTGGAGCTGAACAGGTAATCATTTTTGTTCCATATATTAGAAGTGTAAATAAAAGGCTTCTTTTGTTGTTCTTGTACTGGGTATAGTTACACTGAGTATTTCAAAGCTTCACTGCAATTGTTTACACAGGCTGAGACAGCAGCAAACAGAATCTGTAAGGTTCTTGCTGTGAACCAGGAGAATGAGAAGTTGATGGAAGAATATGAGAAGTTAGCAAGTGAGGTGAGTATGTGGAGTCACATTCATTCTGTATAATGTCTATCATACTTTGATTTTCTATCTCCATGCACACAGAACATCTAATTAACATATAAACCACATGCCCTGTGTTATTATTATTGCAACTGTTGTTAGATATATTTCTTATGCAATCGGATCCCTGTGCAGTGGATGTGTACAGATATGAAAATGCAGGCCTGCAATATCCACCCATCCATGCTTTTCTTTGCACAGTCTCTAATGTATTTATGTCTTTCTGGAGATATGGCCTCCAGAACTGAACACAGTATTCTAGGTGAGGTCATACCAACGATCTATAAAGGGGCATCACTACTTCTATCTTTCTGCTACTAATTCCTCTCCCTATGCAACCAAGCATCTGACTTGCCTGTCTCATTGCTTTGTTACATTTCTTGGCTACCTTTAAGTCACATGAAATAATGACTCCTAGATCCCTTTCCTCCTCTGTAGTTTCTAATGTAGTGCCATTAATGATATATTGAGCTTTTGGGTTTTTTGTGCCCCAAGTGCATGATTTTGCACTTTTTGGCATTGAACTGCAGTTGTCACACTCTTGACCATTCCTCCAGTCTACCTAGATCATCCCCTCGATACCACAGGCAATATCACCTATAAAGATATTAAATAGCACTGGTCCAAGTACAGAACCCTGGCGTACTCCACTGGTTACATTACCATCCCCAGAAGGGATTCCATTTACTACAACTCTCTGTTGTCTATTCTTTAATTTAATCATGCCCCACACGCCGCCCAATCCTGACTTTCAGTGCATCCCCTTTTTAAGTGACGACTGATTTAAAATCTTAAGGTAGGGTCCTGTGTATGAGGGAAGTGGCCTCCCCATGCACTGACACATAAGGCTGGATCCAGCAGGGACCCATCTGAATATGTGCATGTAGTTTGTTTTCAACTGATATTTTTAATATAATGGAATTCCCTATAGATCTCAACTGTGCATTCAAGCATATTACTGAATGTATTTAATACAACTGTAATCTATCACATTTGTCCTAAGCTCTTGGAATGGATCCGCCGCACCATCCCCTGGCTGGAGAATAGAACCCCGGAGAAGAGCATGGGTGCCATGCAGAAGAAATTGGAGGACTTTAGAGACTACAGGAGGGTTCACAAGCCACCCCGCGTTCAGGAAAAGTGCCAGCTGGAAATCAACTTTAACACCCTACAAACCAAGCTGAGGCTCAGCAACCGCCCTGCATTCATGCCATCTGAGGGCAAAATGGTTTCTGTAAGTGGAACTGGTTTTTTGCATTTGATATAGATTAGGATTAGATTAGGATTAAATTAGGATTAGATTAGGATTAGTTGTCTTGAATTTGGTAGATGGATTCTACAATCCCCAACCATTGATATATTTTTTCTTGCTGATGTGGAAAATGTGTATTGTAGTTTAAAGGTTAATCTTAAGAAGAATACCTTTGACCTTACCTTACGATGCTTTGTAGAGAAGTAATGAAAGAGTTTATTTTATGTTACACCATAAAACAGCATTTGATTGATTGATTGATTGATTAAGTAACTAATACATTTTTGTCTAGGATATTGCCAATGCCTGGAAAGGTCTGGAGCAAGTAGAGAAAGGTTATGAAGAGTGGCTTTTGTTGGAAATCAGGAGACTGGAGAGACTGGAGCACCTGGCTGAAAAGTTTAGGCAGAAAGCTACTCTTCATGAGTCCTGGACCAGAGGTAAGTACAAACATTTTTTTGTTAAGACTTTCAAGAAAAACAGACAATTGTTTTATAATAATAACCTGTATTTTTCACCTGTGCAGGAAAGGAAGAATTGCTGTCTCAGAGAGATTACGAATCAGCCTCTCTCATGGAGATCCGTGCCCTGGTGCGAAAGCACGAAGCCTTTGAGAGCGACTTGGCTGCTCACCAAGATCGTGTCGAGCAGATCGCTGCAATCGCTCAGGAACTGAAGTGAGTATGGAGAGCTTACTGGCATATTTAGCAGGTCACTGGAGATTACAATGAGGGGCATGGTGTTTTTTGAGTTGTTTTGTGAGGATTAGATTAGCCCATAATTTGAAGTAAATGCCCAACCTCACATATTACAATATAAGCTCCATACTGTAAACACTTTACAGCAATACTCCCCATAGCTACAGACAGCTCCCTCTCCCCACACTGATAGGCTTATGCTGCACATGTGCTGGATGAAATGGAGCCCAGAGAATTTCTGGTGATGTCTCTGTGCTCCATTCCATCTGTGTTATCCCCCTCCCCATGATTTCCTCCTGTGTTGTCCCCCTTCTCCATCATCTCCTCCTGTGTTGTCCCCTCCCCATGATCTCCTCCTGTGTTGTCCCCGTTCCCCATCATCTCCTCCTGTGTTGTCTCCCTTCTCCATCATCTCCTCCTGTGTTGTCCCCCTCCCCATCATCTCCTCCTGTGTTGTCCCCCTTCCCCATCATCTCCTCTTGTGAAGCTCACAATCCACCTGCACTGCCCTCCTTACTTCCCTGGCTGGGATACCAGAATGTTTTTTCTGATGCGGTGGCACCCTGTGGAGAGCGTCGCAGCACCCCAGGGAGCCACGGCACACAGTTTGGGAACCACTGTTATAGGCTGTTACACCAATTGTGACAGCGTGTAAACATTTGTTCTGTTTGGCGTCGCCTTTTCTTCAGAGTTGTATAGTAGCTAAGACACTAACAAACCCGGAGCTGCTGACCAATATGTAATTGGCTCCATCCATAAATAACTGGGAGCCTGAGACCACATTGCCGGTTATAGCATCTAATCTGTTTAGTGTGTACCTGCTCTGTATCCTGTCAGCTGGTTCTGGTGCATTCTTGTGTGACTCCAAGCCTTTCCTGCCAATTACTTCCAGTCCAGCGTTCCCCTGTCCACCCTGGTTCCTTGGCTCCTCTGTCCTGTGCGAGTGAGTTGTATGGAAGTTTTTACCTTCGTTGCCCTGTCATCTGCTTGTTCCTCTCCGGCCTTATTGGTTCTCTCAGCAGTTCATATGCATTCCATCTAGCACCATATATGTGTGTCTATGTCATTACATCTGCACACTGCTCAGTTTTCTATGACCTCTAGTGCATTTACCGTCCGGCACTTTTCTGTGTGTGGTACAGCTCCACGCTATTGTGCTATTACCATCTGGCACATATTTTTGCAAATATATAGGGGTGGTACTGCAACCCTTCCATGGATCCAAAGCCGTTAAACACAGTTGTGTACCTGCAGAAGAGACATTCTGTAATTCTACACATGCAAAAAATGGACCTTCACTATCCTTATGCGTGTGCCGGATGGAAGCGGGTGCAAGTTGACATACACATAATAAAGGTGGCTGTTCAATGTAGAGAAGCAAGCCACCAGAAAACATTTTTGTGATGCTCTATGTGTGTGTGGAGGGGCTGCTGGAATATTTTGCCAGTGCATACAGTCCGTGTCATTTTTTCCACTGGCTATGTTGGGCAGGTGCCCAAGGCCCCACGAGTGTAGGGGCCCTTCAGCACTGCTGCCCACCATGCTCTGCCCCCAACAGTCAAAGCATTACTTGATGAGTGCAGTCAGTCTGAAAATGCTTTGATGGCACTACAGCCGGGGAAAGTACCTGACTGCCAGTTTCTTGCTAAAGCAGGACATCCTCGCAGTCCTGGCACACCATATGGCTGTACTGCTTGTGCCAGGGATTGGAGGCTCCAGAAAGAGCCCTGACTGAATGCACTAGTCACTACTGCCAGAGAATGCTTAAAATAGTAGAAGAGCCACAGGATGGACGGGCCTAGTTTATATAATGTAATTGTTTTCTAGATAAAGACCAAATTAAAAATACAATGACCATATATTTTCTATTTATCTCTACTGTCTATCTCTCTCTCCTTACTCATCTGCTCCTACACACATATCCAGCATCTTTTTTTCCCTTATATATTGTTCCACTATTTCTGTACTGTATTTTATTTTTTGCTTTTCACATGTATTGTATTCCTTATTAATGTTTTTATACCCTCTGTCAATTATTGTAATGTATATGTAACTATTGGATTTGCTATTGCTTCTGTACGGCGCTGCGTATACCGTGTGGTGCCTTATAAATAAACGTTATTATTAATAATAATAATAATAATATGACTCAAGTAGATATACATTTTAACTTAATTATCTGTTGAGCATACAACTTTAGAGAAAGTCACAGATTTTTCTATATTATGTTTGCTTAACCCAGGTACAAATACTTTTCAGATGCATTGTTACAGCTGACTCTCTTATCTCTGCAGTGAGCTGGATTACCATGATGCTGCAGCTGTCAACAGCCGCTGCCAGACCATCTGTGACCAATGGGACACTCTGGGCACCCTTACTCAGAAGAGAAGAGATGCTCTTGAGGTAAATGACTTAACGCCACTGAGAGGATTTTTTTGTAATATAATAATGTAAAAATCTACTAAAGACCATGGGCCTGGTTCACACTGCTTTTTAAATGCATATTTGCCCGAAATTACCTACTGCACATGCGTAGTAGGTAATTTATGCTATCTACGTACTAGATGGGTACGTAGATAGCGTAGGCGCGATCTTTAAAGACTGCATACTGTAATTTTTTAGGAAGAAGTGGGAGGGGGGAGGTATTTAGATTAGAGGGGGAGGCGGGGAGGTGCAATATCCGTACGGACATTGCACAGAGACTTAAGGTAGCCCTATGGCACTCATAAGTGCCATAAGGTACCTAAAAACGGGGACGGGTTGGGGGCTGGAAGAATCAGGTCCAATGTCTCTGTGTATATTAATACACATTATTATTTCATAGCGTGTAGAAAAGCTCCTGGAAACCATTGACCAACTGTACCTAGAGTTTGCCAAGAGAGCAGCTCCATTCAATAACTGGATGGATGGAGCTACAGAGGATCTACAGGACATGTTCATTGTCCACAGTATTGAAGAGATTCAGGTAAATAAATAAGTTGGCAGAAGTCTGTGTTGCTTTGCTTTACACTGTGACAGCTATATGCATTCAGGGTATATATGGTCATATATTACAATACTTCTATGACATACATTTTATAGTGATTTTGAATTCTGGTGAATGTGAATAACTAAACTCTATGGCCCCGATCCAGATCTGTGCGTATGTCAGTTTCGCAAACGTAATTTGGTGTCATTTGCAAGCACACATACTCAGAACCGAGCCAGACGCATATACTCCCTATTCAAGCGCAAACGTAAATGCCTGCGTATCAGCTTGTGTTCTACAGGGCGTACCATAGGCGGGTGTGCGTGGAGGGACGTGGTCAATGAGCTGGATGGGCGTGGTCACACAACTACACCTGATCCACATCTCAGGATCAGGATCCATGAAAACATTTGCACCTGCTTGGGGTCATGTCTAACTTATTCACGTATCCGCACGACATAGGAAAAAACTACATTTTAAAAATATGTAACCACTTGTCACGCACTTTTCATGCACTTTGGATGTTAAAATGTTACACGAACATGATTTGTATAATTTATTTTTAAAAATCACTTTACGTCTTGCAATGATTTTGTTTACAGCTTGTACATTTTATTCTCATGTTGTAATCATTAAAAACATCATTTACTTGAATTTGCCCTGATTAATTCCATACCATTTGCATATTTCTAATGCTTACTCAATATTACATTAAACTCGGGTTTACAGTGTTTAATGTCTTTAATCACGCACCCATGTAAGTAAATTTAAGAAATCCTAAGCCATTACAAATGTCACAATACACTCTAACTGTATAGGTGCCAGTGAAGCTATGGGCGCATAAGTTAAAAATGAAAAGATAGACTACAGATCAGAAAGGTATTTTGGATGTAACTTCTAACATTATTACGTTCTGTTAAGTATTTACACCTTATCCTGATCTGGACATTTGTTGATGATGCGTTGGAATCTGGATAGGGAATACAAGCCTTACATGTACGTCACGTAGTTACGTTACATAGGTTTGGGATACAATTGCTCTCAGATCTGTGTCTAAAGCATTTTAGCTAAAACATGGTAATGGTTTTTCCCCCCCTTTTTGTCACAGAGTCTTATTACAGCACATGAGCAATTCAAGGCCACCCTTCCTGAAGCTGACAAGGAAAAAATGTCCATTTTAGGCATCCATGCTGAGATTCAGAAAATTGCCCAGACCTATGGCATTAAGTTGTCTGGAATTAACCCGTACACCAACCTTACCCACCAAGATATTGCCAATAAATGGGAGGCGGTGAGTAGAAAAGAAACACAAAATATATTGAATTTGATAACATAGTGAACAGTATTGGAGATGGCATTACAACAATTCACATGCTCTTTCTTTACATTCAACAGGTGAAACAACTGGTTCCCCACAGGGACCAAACCCTGCAGGAGGAGCTTGCCCGTCAACAGGCTAACGAGCGTTTGCGTCGCCAGTTTGCAGCACAAGCCAATGTCATTGGTCCTTGGATTCAGACCAAGATGGAGGTTGGTTGGTGTTATTTTTACCTGGGTTTTCTTCTCAATTCAATCAATCTGTAACATGACTAATTTCACTATCAAATGCTGCAACATGTAGAAAGTAGAAAAAAAGAAGAAAAAAAACCATATGAAATAGATTAATCATTTTGCAAACTAGAATCATATTAAATCACAGGCAAAACTGACCACTCTGATTATTTATCCATGTTTAGGAGATTGGTCGCATATCTGTGGACATCAGCAGTTCCTTGGAAGACCAGATGAACCATCTCAAGCAATATGAACAGAATATCATCTCCTACAAAACCAACATTGATAAACTGGAGGGAGATCATCAACTCATCCAAGAGTCCCTAATTTTTGACAATAAACATACTAGCTATAGTATGGAGGTAATAAATGTGAAGCATCTCTTACCACTTAAACATGTAGAAAACAGCTACATAATAATTAACAATTTTTTATTCAACTGGTGGACAATATTTGGGTCCAATATATATACATTTTCTTTCTTTTTGTAAATATAGTGTCTGTATTTGGTGTTATTGGTGGTGTGTGAGACTTTGAAAGTACCCTAAATTTAGATATCCCACTATCACCCCTAATAGTAGTTATTTATGCCAGTGGCTGTATAATAATAGTTATTTATGCCAGTGTCTGTATAATAGTAGTTATTTATGCCAGTGTCTGTATAATAGTAGTTATTTATGCCAGTGCCTGTATAATAGTAGTTATTTATGCCAGTGCCTGTATATTAGTAGTTATTTATGCCAGTGCCTGTATAATAGTAGTTATTTATGCCAGTGCCTGTATAATAGTAGTTATTTATGCCAGTGCCTGTATAATAGTAGTTATTTATGCCAGTGCCTGTATCAGTCGCTTGCGAGGAAAAAGTTTTTAGTAATTAATTACTGTCTATTTCCAGTTTTCCTCAATACTGTTGTATCACGTTGAAAAATATTTTGTTACCAGTTGCTTTTAATTAGGACATGATGATGTTAATTACTATACTTACTCAGGTCTGGACATGACACTAAACCATAGAAAATACAGTAAAAAATTACTGAAGGACAGTTTATACAGTATATGTTTCCCTTGACAGAATAAAGAAAAGATGTTTCTGTCTCCATTACAAGCTATTCTAACAATACAGTTTACCTTTCCTTTAGCACATTCGCGTGGGATGGGAGCAGCTCCTCACTACAATCGCCAGGACCATCAATGAAGTAGAGAATCAGATTCTGACTCGTGATGCCAAGGGTATCAGTCAAGAACAAATGAATGAGTTCCGTGCATCATTCAACCACTTTGACAGGGTAAGTTCCTGTTAACCATTAACAATCATCAAGACTGTATACACATAAGTCACACAAAAGTGTTAACACAGGACAGGATCCTAAATGTGAGAATTGCATTCTGATCAGATATTCCTGATTGAAAATTGAATGTTTTGCAATCCGTCCACATGGAAAGAGACCATTTGTCCGAAGTCTGGATCCGGTCCTTACAGAGCAAAATGTTTCAGAACTAAACTCAGCTATAATGAGTCTCTTAAGCACTAAAGACTATAAATGTAACTCAGTTTACTGAAATTGTATTATTTTATCCTTTTCATGATTTTTGGGTAGTTATATATATTAAATGACTATTTTAGAACTTTAAACAATTATTACTTTGACCTGATATTATTGAGAATAAAGCCCCATTTCTTACAAGTAAAGGTAAACCCACAAGTATTTTATGTTAACACTTCTATTTAGAACCTACCAGGGTCCTCCTACAATTCCCATATCTGGAGATACAGGTATAAGAGGGGAAGGGCTGCGAGGAGATGTCACTCGTTTCTGTTTTTATCTTTGTTAAATAACAATATATTTCCTTTGGTCCACAGAAGAGAAACGGCATGATGGATCCAGATGACTTCCGTGCCTGCCTGATTTCCATGGGATATGATTTGG
Organism: Limnodynastes dumerilii; assembly: GCA_011038615.1. Lineage (NCBI taxonomy): Eukaryota > Metazoa > Chordata > Amphibia > Anura > Limnodynastidae > Limnodynastes > Limnodynastes dumerilii. The sequence continues at coordinate 73,378 of WWET01003979.1, read as the reverse complement.
TACAATTTTCTTAAACTTAGTAGCTTACTTTTTTAAAGATTATGTTGAACTAATTATAGTGTACAATTTGTGTAGCTGTCTTAGGTAATTATCTGGGATGCAGCAGTTCTAACTATGAGAAATATGGGTAGAACTTGTGCAATACATTTTTAAGATAGTATTGAGATTAGTTTTGTTTTTGAGAGTCTAATTATTGTTACATGTTTTTCTTCTTCTTAGGGTGAAGTTGAGTTTGCTCGCATTATGACATTGGTTGATGCTAACAACACAGGAGTTGTAACCTTCCAGGCCTTCATTGACTTTATGACCCGGGAAACAGCAGAAACAGATACAGCTGAACAAGTTATGGCTTCATTCAAGATCTTGGCTTCAGACAAGGTTAGTGGGAAAGCTTAAAATGAAGAAGGTGGAAAGTTGTCTCTGTGAGAGTCGTGTATAGTCAAAATAAAAAAATAAAAAGTAATGGGTTGAGACAGCAGACCAACAAACACTTCCACTAAGGAATTCTTTCACAAAACTGCTGTTAAAGTCTATTACTCTACCTGAAACAACAATTTTACATGAACAAAACTTCAGGACAGCATTACCAGCATATTACAAGATGAAACCACTTTATTGCTGCTTCTACTGACTACATTGGACTTAAAATAACTTTGCAATACTTAGTTCAAACCCTAATTATTTAACTTTGACATTTATGCTTTTTATTAATTGTCATTACATTTTCATTCATTTCTTCTGATCCTCTCTTCAGCTGCTCTTGCATAAATCACTACTACTTGCCTTCTTCCTACCCCAAAACCCACTTCAGGGTAGCCTATCCTTCCTCCACCTAAGCTTACATGCCCCTCCCCATCTTCACCCTTGTGTCTCTTGTTTGTTCACCCCCTCCCACTTAGCATGTTAGCTCTTATGAGCAGGTCCCTCCTCCCTCCTATCATCAACTCTCTAACTTGTCCTCATTAATTCCCACCTTTTCTTTCTACTGTTTTATCTCTCTCCTTATTCATCTGTTTCCCAACACATATCCTGCATCTTTATTCTCCATACATATTGTTCTGCTATTTTTGTAATGTACTTTATTTTTGCATTGTGCTTTTTTGTATTTTTTATTTATTTGAACTTGTACTCTGTCTTAATTGTATTGTATATGTAACTATTGCCCTTGTATGGTGCTGCGGATACCGTGTGGCGCCCTATAAATAATAATAATAATAATAATAATAATAATGATATGTACTTAACTAAATTATTTTCTTTGTTTGCAGAGCTACATCACTGTTGAAGAACTCCGCAGAGAATTGCCTCCAGAACAGGCTGAATATTGTATCACCCGCATGACAAAATACATAGGAGCAGATACTATTACAGGAGCTCTGGATTATATGTCCTTCTCCAGTGCCCTTTATGGAGAAAGTGATCTGTAAAAAAAAAAACACCTTTCCCTGCTTCCCCTGACTGTTCCCAAGCTCTATTCCCTTTCCTGTACCTCAGTATTTTACCCAGACAAAAATGACCTTCTTAAAATGTAAAGTGGCACATAAAATGTATATATACACTTTGTTGAACAAACAGCACACCAATATTTAACATGAGTTAAGTATCGTCAATATCATTCATTTATAATATGCCAGCAAAACTCTGCTGCACTTGAAAGAGGATAAAAACACAGAATTAGTATATAAAAAGTTGGCAAAGAGGGTGAAAATAAGACATGGTGGAGGGTAATGATTGAGGATTGACACTTTTTCTCTTAGATCAAACAAAACCAAACATTTGGGCATTTATTTTCATCATTATTTGCAAGTAAGGTAAGATAAAGTAAATCATTTGATGACATTATCTTTGTCTTTTTTTTACCTTTATTATAAATACAGATCTTTATTCTAAATTAACATTATATGCAATTTCAAGAGAATGGATCTTCCAAATGAAGGATTGACCGTTCTGTGTTTTAGTTAATGTTCTGGTCGTTACAAGAAAACAACACAAAGAAATAATGCAACAGGGTTAAATACATTTCCCATATTAAATGGAGAGGCACGTAAGTGTGACAATATTTGAAACTACTTACTGTAATCTATGTGGTTACTACATTCGTACAAGTGGGCACTATATTGAATTAGTAATGTTGTTAGTCTATCAGGAAAAACTATGTTTGAAGATTATGTCCAAATACATTTTACATCCTGCAGTCATTTAAAATCCTTATATATTACTACATTCTGTGAAATCTGCTGCCCACAAGTGTATATATACATTTTGTACTAAGTATACTAAGTATAGCTATATTTCCATAAACTTAGACTTTGTAGTTAAGCTTTTCAGGCATTTAGCATAAAGTATTACTTTTTTAACATGCAGATTCCCTTGTGCATCAAAAGGTCAATGAAAATGATAAAAGGAGTGGGAATGAGTACCAGAAAGATAACAAGAATGTTGAACTGTCAGTGAGCCAATAGAAGTCAGCAAAATACCTATTTAAGCCATTGCGGTGTGGATATGGTTCAAGACCGCTTTTTTAAAGCATACAATTGTGAACCTGTTTTTCAGGCCTACTCCCAGGAAATGTTCTCTGTCAGAGAGAGGAAATAAATGTGAATATTTAATGGTTGTACTGATTGTTTTCTTTTGTTCTCCTGCTTAAAAACCCCCCAAAAAATGGCAAGAATTTCCCAACACAGTCAAGAGCATGTTTTGCATGTGATTAACATTTTTACATTTCATATATGAGCACTTGCAATGATTGCTTAATACAAACAAGAAACAGATTACATAAAGTGCCACTTACAAGGTGTGGAGGAAGGTCAAGTGTATACAAAGAGTATACTTATACCAAGCCTTGATCTCCAAGGGACACTGGCAGCTACACATAGTTCAGTCATAGTCATGGAGTTTCCCTGACAGGGCCTATTACCACGGGATAATGACGGTGGATCATTAATGTGTCTGATCCTAAAATATGACAATAGCTTTAATTACAACGCATGATAAATGCATGTGCATATGGTACATGTGTAACATCTATTAAATATATTTTGGCAAATGTAAAGTATTGTATGTCCTGAATTTTAGAAACATGTACTAATAAATACGCACAAATATAAAAAAAAAACATTTTATAAACCACAAATTATATAATATGACCTTCAACGGCAGAGCTAATAAACAACAATACCCCTCATATTTCCTCTGCTACAATGAAAAGAAGAACAGCAACTTATTTGGCACACAAGTAGTAGGATGTGCACATTTGCAAAAATGGCTGCCACTCTATTTTTGATTAATTAACAATAGTGGGCACAGGAATACAGGAGTAGCAGCAGTGTTACAGTCCCCCTCATCTCTGTGTCCATTAGCAGCCGCACCCCTGTTCCATTGTAGATACACCCCTGATGATTTTCCTGTAAACTGGATCAGTTAGAAATAATTATAGTAGTTATCATATATATTTATTTAATATAGTGTTGTAGTACGCCATTGTACTGTATATCATTGCAAATGTAGCAAAGGAACAATTTTAGTATGAGAAATGTATTGATTTCTAAGGCAGCATGCAATGCAGGTGAAACTTTTTTCTAAGTTTCCTAAAGGAAATCCCATGATAATGAAGCCTATTCGTCTTGTAGTGACCCACACAACTTGGATGCACAGGAAGGGATCATTAGCCTTTTATCTCGTGTCTTGGATAAAAATTAGAAAATTACAGATTGGTGTAAATTTTGTTAAGTTTAAATTGAGTTGCATTCAATTTAGGAGAAAATATTACATCCTGATATTAAAAATTGGATGTAAGATCTTCCATCTGAACTTCTGGATCTAGCACCTTTAATTGGCAGGTAAAAGTCCTTCTCGGGACCTTGGAGCAATAAAACATTATTTCTTCCTGATGCCTGCTGAATCCTGTATCTGTGTCAACTCTCTTGTAGAAAGATGGGGTGCAAGCCATAAGTATCATGCAGCAGATGCAAACAAAATGGAAATGTAGTATATTCTTTAAACTCCATCTTCCTATGTTGGAATCTATAATGTTAATGGTAATATCAAACTGATGTATATGCCAGTATCCATTCACATATTTGGTCATTTAAGTGGAAAAGTTGCTATTCAGTAATATGAGAGATTAACGGTTTAAATATTCTTCAAGGCACTTATGGGGGTATTTAACTAGCAGAGTGCATAGGGATCATAAATGGAGATCCACTGGAGTGATTAATGGGAATTGATGAACATGGTACTAAGTCCGGGTTTATACAGGTAATTAAACAGGTAATTAAACACCCTGTATTTTGGACTTTGCAAGCTTACCATAGTCAATACATAGATGAAAGGTAGCACAGATTGATAAAATAAATAAAACTAAAGATAGTTTAATAGGAAAGTATTCATTTATGAAACCTGGAACCATATAATTTAAGTCTGAAGAAAAACACCAATATAAGAATACTGAGCAAGAGCCGGAACATTTTTCTTTAACTGTCTTTAATTGAAACAGCAGACATAGTACACATAGGCAAGATATGTAAAGTCTGCCTTTTTAGCAAATTAACAGCAGTAAAACATACTTAATGAAATTGATCTATAGGGGATGAGGGGGAGGGCTATTGGTCATCGTAGTCAGGATATGGTGTGGTCTAGAGACCTAGAACAATCAAGAAAACGTCAGTTCTGAGGGGGAGACTGATGGTAACTGACCCGTGGGCCCAAGACCTATAGAAGCAGGGGGGGAGGGGGTTGTTGGTCAAACGATGGGGTCCACACTTTGTAGAAGGCCTCCTCAGTACCTTTCAATTAAGCGGTCATTCTTTCCATGCCTGCCACAAACCATCTTTCCATACCTGCAATAAAACAAATGTATGAAATCAAGCCCTAGCTAGAAGGTATTTGGCCACAGCTAATGTATAGGAGGCTGTTTTGTGACATGAGGTATCAATGTCTGAGATAGAGTAGCATAGGAGGAAAACCCAAGGATTCTTGGGGGGAAGTCGCTAGGAGAGTATGAACCATGTTCCAGAATGTGGTTAATTTGGGGTATGTCTACCACAGATAAAGGAATGCTCCCATGACTCCACATCCAAGAAAAACAAGCCAAAAAAATGGTGCTAGTGTCCAATAACTATTGTAAGCAAGGGACAAAATGTTCATAGCAATAAACATCAATAGGATTTTGGTGAGACAATGGGCCAGATACAGACCTATGTTTCCATTACCTTTCAAGGCACGCTAGCATATTTACTATGTGCTCCCCTAGGCACTCTCCTCGGCCATGTCTATTTTTGCCGTTTTACGCTTGCCAAACCCTACCTTAACTTTTCAAAGCGTAACTACTGACGTACGTAAAGGCTTCACGAACATAAGTGCCTAAGCACGCCCATACTGTGCGATTCAAATGCCTCACCCCGCCTCTGAAGCGTAATTACGGGTGTCATATGGATGTCATGCCCCTCTTTCGTAGTCATACTGTTGATACGATGCTGCTACGTACGTTCAGAGTTACGTGGCATAACATCTGCCACGTGCATGCGCAGTACATACAAATCAGCGTTTTTACGTCACCGGCTAGCGTAAATACGCTAGCGTATGTAGCTCAGGATCTACCCCAATGTCTCCAAAAGATCAATGTCCGTGCTGATAATGGGTCCCGATTAGTCAGGGGCTGCCGTCCTTTTGTGTGTATCCGTTGGTTCCCACGTATTTTAAAGAATAATAGAGACCAGGAGGCGCTAATGGTGCAATAATTTTCAAAACTTTGGTGACCACCGTCTATGTAGAAATAACACCTAAGAAGGTATATGCATACAAGATGTCATAGAGAATATGGCTCAATCACGGTATCTATCATGTTCATATCCATATGCCACTCAAAGCAAAATAAAAGAGAGAAACCATCTAGTGCAATATTCATAACAATTAAAATGTATTTCAAGTTGATAATTATGGGCCATATTCACAGATCCGTTAGTTAAAGGTACGCAATTATACGCACATACGTTGCAAGGCAACACTCATGACACTCCCCTTACACGGATGGGTTTTTGGTGACTTACGCCTTTATAGGGCACCATAATCTCTTTGTCTGCGTATAATACTTACGTACATGCAAGTGCCCAAGTGCGATTCACAAGTACGTGCCTAATGGACTTCCATGCGTAAATTCAACATAAATAGCGTAAAGCTACTATGCATGCGCAGTTATGCTGATCCTAAAAATATGCAAGGAACTCCGCACAAAAACAGATCTGTGAATATGGCTCTATATGCGTGCAATCAAAAAACTTTAAAAAGAAGCTTATCTGGCTTTAAAAACAAGACACCCAGTTAAGCTTCTTTTTAAAGTGTTTTGATTGTAGTGGCTACTCCGCAAGTAGCAAGGAGGGTTTGGGAGTCAGTCATCATAACAGGTATGGGCATTACACCAACAGACAGTACAGAAGATGAGACTGGAGGCAGATAAAAACTGGACATAGTACAACACAATAGATTAGACACTACAAGGAGCTGGGAAGACAGAATAGACCAGATCACAAGTACCAGGAGAAAGGTACATGGAAGAACAGACCTACTGAAAACCAAAACTGAACACAACAAGACACAGCAGGCCACAGGAACCCAAATAATAATTGTGTTTAGAATCAGCCAACAGGTTAGTGCAATAAACTAGCATTGGTACAGGTATACAGACATACACAAGGTAACAACAACATAACAGGGACAGGTGCTGGAAGAACATGGCAGGTGCAGTGGAGCAAGTACACAGAAGGATAAGTAAAGATATCAGAGAAAGGATACGGATAAACAAGTTACAACAAGAGAAGGAAGGATCCAAGGTACAGAGATAAACACATGGGTAAAAGGAAAGCAAGAAGCCAGGTAACAAACACAGATACCAGGAAGGAGCAGAAGTACTGTATAGATATAACCAATGGCAGTCTCCCAGCTCTGGTTGGTCTGAATCCTGGATGTTAGGCACCAGGTGGAACCTATTAATTACTGTGACACCTGCAGAGGAAGCTATGGCTGTGCTGCTCACTCAGCAGCCCAGCTGCTTAGCAACAGCCAGGATCTGCTAGAGCAGCCAGGAGAGAAAGAGGTTGTGTGACTGCGACTACCACAGCATCACATAACAGTAGTATACAATTCTATCTGTGTCATGTATCCTGTTCTGGTTCAATTTGTAATATTGTGATATCTGGTTACATATCTTTTAGACCGCATATACGCAATCTACGTATCGAAACGATACGCAGATTACGTACAATAGCTACTACGCATGCGCAGTAGCTATCTTTCAATGAATTACGGCCGTCTATGGAAGACGGCCGTAGTTCTGGATCCGGTCCATTGTGTCAGTTTGTATTAACCCTATACACTATATACTACATGTATAAAAACCAAAAACAAATGTGAAGTTATCCGGAGATATATAATATCAAACAGGGCCGCCACCAGGGGGGGACAGCCGGGCCTAGTGTCCCGGGCCCGGACAGAGAGGGGGGCCTGGGATAGCCCCAGACCTCCTCTCTGTCCTGCCCAGGACACTAGTAAATTCTTCGTTGGCAGAGGTCTGAATGCCTTACAGTTCAGACCTCTGCATTACCGCTGTGAAGATCCAGGCCTGCGGCACTGGGTGATGATGTCACGACGTGCAGTGCCGTCTGGATGTCGAGGAGGAGGGAGCGTGCGCTGTGGTGGAAGAGGTGAGGAGGGGCTGGTGGCTCATGATGGGAGTATTGTGGGCGGGGACTGGAGACACATGATGGCAGTATTGTGGGGGGGGGGAA
>WWET01003979.1:16376-35961 GCA_011038615.1 Limnodynastes dumerilii | reverse complement strand
AGGGTCAGAGCCCATATTATTTATATATTTTCTTTTTATATTTTTGTATATATATTTTTTTTACTTTTTTTTCTCATATCTTATCTGTTGTTTTTAAATAAACTTTGCAACAAATTTAATATGTAATCAATAAGTTACAAATCCATAATGCATACCCAAGTATTGATCATTTATGTGTACTCATGTAAAATACTCTTTAATTTTATGTTTACATAGTTTGCATCTGTGCATTCTTCTGAAATTGAATTAAAGTTCTCTTACATTTGATGGTAGATTAGGAAATACTGTGTACCTAGTGCAGGAAGGATTGTTTTCTGATTGTTTTTTCCACTAATTTGCTTAAAATACTATATTCTGCTTCATGTTTAGGGCATGTGTGGCTCTTGCTGGGCTTTTTCTGTAATTGGGAACATTGAAGGACAGTGGTTCTTGAAGAAAGGCTCGCTCATCTCTCTCTCTGAGCAAGGTGCAGTAACCATACAAAAGATCGCCAATTACAGTCATTCTAACACAGCAATATTCCATTTTTCTAAGCAGATGTATACATTTAATAGCATGGTTCTTTAGTATTTCACTTATTTAAACTGTTTATGCTGATTGTTGTCATAAGACTGACCATAACTAGAATATGGTTGGAAAAGCTAATAGGAAACAGTATTTTGGTTCCAGCCGCATGCGCCTTTTCATAAAGAAGGCAATGCAGCGCTGTCAGCTGCTGACAAGTTTCTTGTAAACAACGTTCAGCACTCGGAGCCTCAGTGAGAACCTACAAGGATGAGCAACAATGCTAAGCTGTCAATAAGAGCTTGGAATCTTAGGAGATGGTACCTATTCCTCCATACAGTTAGTACATCTCTTCCTGCTTGAAAAGAAGGAAACGTTAACATAATAGTGAACTGAGGAAAACCCACATGGAGATGCACATGTTGCCAGGAGCCTTATAAATAACTAGTGTATATACACACCAACTAAAACCCATCTCTGCTTTTGATTTGTTGCTTGTGAATTTGTACCTCAAGCTGATGTGTGTAAATGGAATATGCTACTGGTGCTACCTTTATCCTTATACATGTACACATGTATCCTACTCCACATTAGTCCCAAAATATTTACTTCATTTTTTGGGGGCATTTACTGAGATTTAGATCAACATTTTGTGCATTGTCAAAGCATAAATCCATGCAAACCAATTCAATACTGCAGACTGGAAATGAAAGAAAATAATTGGAAATTCTTACCAGACCATTCCAGTCAAACACTTTTTAGTCAGTGTTTATTTAGGATTCTCGCTAAACGAAAGCAAGCATGTTGGGACAACTTAAAAAAATAAACATATAAAACATTGGGAACATTTATCCCGTACAGTGTTATGGTATTCATTTTTTTTTTAACTTAAATTTTATCCAAAGAATTATTACTTCAGCCCTATGTTTAAAAATAGCTAAACAGTGCGTGAGTGTGTGACTTACATTAGCTATGTGTAAAATTTGCATTTAACCATAACTTCCTATGACACACTTGCTTTCATTGTCAGCCTTTTTCTCTACATACATAAAAGTATTGATTCATTGATGAATACAGTCAGTGTCAGCAGCACATGTCTAAAGTTGATTTAATAGTGCCATGAAGATGATTCTAGCATGATGAGCAGCATTATTATATAACTAGTTAAAGGCCCGTCAAAATGACAGAATCAAATATTCCCCATTCATTTCTCTCTAGCCTCCCAGTATTCCTCATCATGTGTCTTCAGCCTCTATGTATTCCCTATTCATGTCTCTCCAGCTCCCTGTATTCACCATCATGTGACTCCAGCTCCCAGTATTCCCCATCATGGGTCTCCAGCCCCCCAGCATCTCTCTCCAGCTCCTAGAATTCACCATCTTGTCTCTCCAGCTCCTAGAAATCACCATCATGTCTCTCCAGCTCCCTGTATTCACCATCGTGTGTCTCCAGCCCCCCAGCATTTCCCAGAATGTCTCTTTAGCCCCCAAGTATTCAACATCATGTCTCCTGCTCCCAGTTTCCCCATCATGTGTCTTCAGCCCCCCAGTATTCCCCAGCATGTTTCTCCAGATCACAGTATCTCTCATCATGTGTCTCCAGCCCTTCAGTATTCCCCAGCATGTCTTTCAAGCTCGCAGTATTCTGAAGATGGTGGCAGTGGGTGTTTCCTCCACTACATCCTGTCCCTGTTTCTAGGTAGCGGGGTTAGGGACACACTGCCACAGTTTCCACATTCAACACCTTACGTCTGCATTCAGCACCTTTCTGCCACATGCAAGATGGTGGTGGCAGGTCCCTCTTATGTGTTGGAGGGACCCTCTGCCGCCATCTTATATGTGGCAGAAAATACTTGTCAGTCATGCTTCACACTTCTGTGCAGTGCCTAAACCTTTGGGATGCTCTCCCTGTGGTGCAAGCAAGTCAGGTCCATACATAGTGAAAACGCTGAGAAAACATTTATTGCGGGATTTGGGCTGGCAGTGGGTGGGCTGATGGGTACAGGGAAGGGAGTGTGGGACACACGAGCAGCAACAATTCTGCTCCCACCACATGCGCAGTGGAAGCTAATGCGCATGCCTATAACAGTGAAGAGCATAATGGCTTAGATATATTGTGTTGTGTCATATTGATTTAATCTTCGTATCATGGAAGTACCCATGTTCCTAACCCTACAATCTTAGCTTTTTTACACTTCCTCTTTGGCAATGGAAATAACAATGGAGTCTTTGGGCCGGATCCAGAACAACGTCCCTCGGCGGAAATAGGTCCGTCAGATGCCGATGACAGTTGCTGGGCATGCGTAGTAACTATTTTACGTAGTCTACGTATCGTTTCGTTACGTAGATTGTGTATATGCGGTCTTTAAGACCGCATGTACACAATCTATGTAACAAAACAATACGTAGATTGCGTAAAATAATTACTACGCATGCGCAGTAACTGTCATCGGCATCTGACGGACGTATTTCCGCCAAGGGACGCTGTTCTGGATCCGACCCTTTGTCGGTAATTCTGAGGCATTGTCTTTTTTATTATTTGCTCTCTTTATATATTGCAGAGTTGGTGGATTGTGATGGTGTAGATCATGCCTGTGGAGGGGGACTTCCGTCAAGTGCATATGAAGCAATTGAAAAACTAGGTAGGTGCCATTGTTACTGGGCTATATCAAGTTTTCTGTAGAAACACTGGAATTTTAATTGAATAAGAAAATTTCATCTCCCCCAACATCAGATCTCTTTGAAGTGATTCAGTGAGAGCTCTTTCTTTCATATTCACTACAAAAGAACTTGTCAGACAGCCAAGCAAAGAATTCCAGCCGTCAGTATTTGCATGCAGCACAAAGATGTTTTATGCTTCTGTACAGGCAGAGGGACAGACTGGGGTTTCCAAAACAATAATGCAGAAATGTTTTACAATATCTCTTCTATAATAGTCTTTTAGTAGGGATTCCATTTGTTGTAGTTGGCAAAGCCACAACATTAACAATAGCACATAATCTTCATGTGGTTGAAAATGGAGGTGGATATGATTAGGCGGTCATTCACTGTGAAGAACACAGCCCTGAAACTATTCACCATAGTGGTTTACATACATAAATATTGCAAAACCTCAATCCATATATTCACACATATGTTGTCCTGTGTTTTTCTTCAGTTTTTAAGTGTGTATATTTCTTTTTGTATTTCTATTACATGGATATCAACAATTGAATACATGTCCTTCTTTGGTTTAGTATGTTATGTTATGTAATTCTATGACAGAATTCTGCCTACTCTATTTTACTCCACTTTGTTTGTAGGTGGAGTGGAGACAGAAAAAGATTACAGCTACCAGGGACAGAAGGAGAAATGCAGCTTCTCAACCAACAAGGTTTCAGCTTTTATCAATAGCTCTGTGGAGATTCCAAAGGATGAGACGCGTAAGTGTTAAGTGCCCCCTGCTGGTTGGGTCAAATATTTGTGGTGTGTAAAGCTGGGTACATTATTTTAACTATATATTACTTTAATGTATATTAATAAAGATTAATTGTTTTAATTAAATTTTTCTTATCAAAGGAGACCCAGAGTGCCCATTGAGGAATCTTGTTTGCAGTAGTTTATTCACCCTGGTGTAGATACTTTTGCCTGTCTTGATATTATATTTCTCGGTGCACCATCCATATTTTTGGATAGTGGTCCTGAGGGATAAACGCACTAGTGCCTAGTCCAATTTCTTTTTCTCTCTATTACACACACACACACACACACACACACACACACACACACTGCAAACATTTTAAAAATAATTATTTAAAAGATGTAACCCATGATTTAAAAACCTGGGAGCGGATCCGGACCCTCGCATCTTTTCCATATGTGTGGGGGTCTGTATGTCCGACAGAGAGAGGAGTGCACACCCCCTGTCACTCCCCTCTCTCTTGCGGGCTTTATGGCAATGGTAAGTGACCTGACGTTATTAGGTCAGGATCCGGTCACTGATGAGCATGCCAATTCACAACCAGCAAAGGAAAGGGTTCTTCACAGTAAGGGCAGTCAGGATGTGGAATTCACTGCCAGAAAAGGTTGTGATGGCAGATTCACTGGATATGTTTAAGAAAGGATTAGATATATTTAGCAGAAAAGGACATTCAGGGTTACCAGGACCACTAATTTAAATAAAGGACAGTAGTGGAGCAAGGGAGAAATGTATGTATTTATTTATCTTATGATTGCAACAGTTTGGAGGTTGCTTTATATGGATTAACTTCAAATATAAAGATAGGGATCACAGGAGATCCAAAATAGGTTGAACTTGATGGACTGTTGTCTTTTTTCAGTCATCAACTATGTAACTATGTAATATAAACTGACACGATTTACCAACAGCTCTGTGATTTTCCTCTTTTTACCATTTGCTTTTCATTCCATCGTTGATGGGTAACATTAGGCAGGTTTAAAAAATGCGATCTACATGATCATTGGAACATATAAATTAATCAGATATTGCTACAAAAACTTGTTTATCGTGTGATCGCCACAATAATCTTGTTAAAATGCTGCAGAGTAATACCCAGCTTAAGAATCAAACAGTTTATTGCCTACTCATGGCGCCATGGTAACATAGATAATACATTTATGTATTCAAATACTTATTACAGATAATAAACTGTATCTCCTACAAAGGTGTAACACAATTAAAGTAAACAAACTCGGAACTCTTCAACATACAGAAATATGTCTAATATATGCATTCCCCTGAGGCACTATGAATCTAAGAATATATTTCAGTTTACAGATTACCTAACTGATTTATTGTTTTATAAGGAATTATTGGGGCATCTAAATGGGAAGTACATAGCTGTCCCTGAACCACTCCTGGGAAGGAAGGAATGGGGGTTGGCCTGCATGGACTGTCTGATGTATCTCTCAATGTTTAACACTCTTACATAAGATTCTAAAATAAATTGCATTGCGTCATGTGTTTTGTCCTTAGTGTCAATATAATACTCTTGTTTATCTGACCCATACCTATCAACAACCAATAATAATATGATATTGATAATTAATATTAAAATTTAAATAAACAGTTGTGTTGGTCTCGTTTTGGGTTTTTATTGTTGTTGGCTAAAAAATTCCTTTAGGGGGAAAGAAGGTGAACCAACGGCGCTAAACCTAGTTAGAGATTCCTAGGGGTGCTGCGGGTTAGGTCTGATCCTAGAATGGGGGGGGTTGGAAGAAGGGAGGGGGAGGAAAGGAATGGTGGGGGGAGGATGGAATGGACCTAGGACTATAATAGGGGGAATTCCCAAAGACCCCCTGTAAGTCTGTGGTGAGACTGATTATTGGCAGAAAAAATTAAATAGTTCCGCGCTCCTTAAATATGCGAATAGATGAACAACAAAATAGTGTGGTACAAAATAGCCTTTAGTCCTTATTAAAAATAATGGTGATATAAATTGGTTTTACTATAATACCCACAGAATGATGCTGTATGTGGTATATAGATAATAGAACGATGGTAAATCAGATACTGCAACCATGTAGTACAATAATGTGCTCTGCTTAGGACATAGATTTGTGCCAGCAGACAGGAAAAAGACAGTTTGGAATGAACATTCCTTTGTTGGCACACCCCAGGGAGGCCACACCAACACAAACCTTAAGACTGCGGGAGGCGGTACATTCCTATGCTTTAGTCATCTATAGTGGGAATTAGGAAGTTCTTGTGCCAGGGATCGAATTCCATTTTTATAAGAACACTTTCTCAGCTCTGACATGTGGATGCATTGGACTTGATTCACTCTTAAGAGTAAAATTGCGAACATACTACTCCCCCTGTGTCGAGAATGCATCATGACATACTTTACTATACACATAAACGCATACTGCATGAAGGAAGGAATAAAATGATCGACTACGTATAGTGACTTCATATAACATTTTAAAAATAAGTATTTAAAAAAATATAAACACAAACAAGCAATACAGATAAATATAAGTAAATGTAATGGTGTTTATTCACAAAATTTTAAGTAAATAAAAAAAAAATAAACCTTCACAAACTCTAACCAAATAATGACACCTTTACAATGTTAAAAGTCTTGCACAAAATGTGAAATCAGCATTGGATTAAAGAAATGTGCCTTTATTTGTTTAATTTAAAACCACACAACCATTGATTATAAGGTGTGGCCTGAACTAAGTAGAAGACGCATGGCCTTACAGCAAACAATGCAGTTCATCAACTTACGAGTGGTCGAGGGCTGTCTTAACTCTTCCTGTGCGTATGTTAGTTTACACAAGACACTCCTACTTGTGAATCAGTCCTAACTCTGTTAAACGCCCACACTGTACATTAGTAGCTCGTGTGCAGCTCATTTGCATTAAGAGTCTTGCCCCTTGGGACTCGTTATGTGCCGATGCGTGCATCATTCTTAAGTCTGACGTCCGTGTATGTGAATCAGTCGGCCATGGTTTACGTGCGTATATTTGGGTTCTGGGCATGTGCAGTTTATCTGATCGTAAAAATATGCACGTAGATTCTACACTTAAGTGTGAATATGGTCTGTTGTCATCATATCATCATCATTTGTAGTTACACCAGCAGTTGGGCAGAAGCACCTTCAATAGGCATAGTTTTGATTCACTAAGCTCTGCTTGCCAAGTTTGGACTGTCCCCATCAGTTTTACCTACTTACCCTGTCACTAAGAATTTAGCTTATCGCGTAAGCTTGTTTCTGTGTATTCACATAATGAAATATTCACAAATTAGATGATGTCAACAGGGAAATATTCCACGTGAATGTGTGATTTATAATTCGATTCTAGGCCTATGTTTAGTTTTGAAAGCAGATATTAGTCAATATAAAAGTGGGGCAACTATAGTCTGCATTTCTGTCCTTAACAATAATCATACAAGTACATATGACTTATAGGACTGTACAAATGACTGCAGCTTTGATTCATGATGATCATTTCTTTTCAGAGATTGCTGCCTGGTTGGCTGAAAATGGGCCAATATCCATAGCTCTTAATGCTTTTGCAATGCAGGTAAGACACATAGCTCAGACTTTGACCTTGGCTAGAGTGATTGCTTAATTTTTTGTGTAAATACTGAGCAGATGTGTTGAGGAGAATGGGCCCTCCATTAATTGTAGGCAGTTCTTGATACTTCCTATGTGGTAAATCCAGCTACACACTATGGTATAGCTTATAATAGAAACACTACAAATTATTATTGTTAACGTGGTTTCCTTGACCACTCCATGGCAGCCACCTCTGGGTTAGTTCCTCCTCATTGGGCCCAAGACAGGAAGATAAAAAGACACTGGCAGCATAAGAACGTCACTCACCCTGCCATCTGTGTCTTCCAACTTTCCAAGCTCAAAAAATAAACACAACATGTTAAACAACAACAAAAAATGAATAATGGGAGGAAAAGTAGGGGCTGCTACATTACCAGGTCATAATCTGTAGTTTCCTCATCCCACTCCATGGCAGCCACCTCTGGGTCATACCCAAGCAGTTTAATCACTGGGTGGGCCACAACTTTAACCGAAACATACATTTATCGAAAATCAAACAAAAAGAAAAACATATGCAATACTTTATACTTTAATACTAGATGCCCTTCAGACAAATCTTGCATTTAAGGAAGCCTCAATGGGCTTTCAAATTCAGAGGGGAGTCTAAACCCCTTATTTTGTAGGCTTGAAATATGCATTGCCTAATCCACCTGGTTATAGTGACCTTTGATTCTAGCCCTTCTTTATTCCTAACTTCTGTGAGGATAATAAATTGTTTTGTTTTCCTCAATTCTGCTGACTTACTTTCATAAACCTTCAACGCTCTCGCAAGATCTAAATTATGAAACTTTTCCTCCTTCCTGTTTTTAAGCTTAGGACATAATGAGCCTGATTCAGTTGCCCACGATCCCTGATCGCAGTGCTATTTCCGCAGATTCACATTACGGATTTTAATGCACAAATCAGAGGCTCGCATTAAAATTCATGGGTGTGGTTCCCCGCTTAGAAAGTATGATTTTTGAAAAATCAGACTTCTCACAGCCAGTTGCGAACTGGCTGGGATTTCGATTGCTATGCCTCGATGAGGCATAGCAATCAATCCACGGAGCTCCGAAAACTCTGTTCAGCTAAATGGTAAGCAAAAATAGTCCCTTCCCTAATTCTAACCCTATCCCTCCCCTCTCACTACCCTGACCCTAACCCACCCTCCCCTGCAGCCTGACCCTAACCCTCCCTCCCCTGCAGCCTGACCCAATTCTTCCCTCCCCTGCAGCCTGACCCTGACCCTAATCGTAACCCTAACCCGCACAGATCGTTTACTCACCTGTTCCTGGTCCGGCGATAGCAGCAACGGAGGTGCGGCGGAGGGATATCGTGGACGGCAGAAGGATAACAGTAATTGTGAAAGTGAATGGGTAAAGTATGCTGAACTACATACTCATCCATTCACAAAAAAAAGTAGAAAGCGGTAAGTATTGGAAAATGTGACTTTTGAAAATAAACTTTCGGAAGTCCTATTTTCAGCAATTAGACTCTCTTACCGGAGAGTGTAAAAGAAAATTCACAACTTTTACTTACCATAACAGACGGGAATAGGCACACTAAGGAGCTTATGCAGACTCCCGGATGTATAATATATACGTTCGGAGTTTAACGTTTTTGACTACTGCGCATGCGCAGTAAATTTATAACATAATCTACGTATCTTTTCCATACGTAGATTGCGTATATGCGGTCTTAAAGAACTGGTTGCTGGATGCTTGTCAACAGAAAGTTGTAAGACCTTCGGAAACCAAGCCCTTCTGGGCCACTAGGATGGAATTTTGAATAGTGTCATCTTTTCCCTTTCTTGTTTCCTCAACACTTTCGGAATAGGAGGGAGTGGAGGAAAAAGTACGCTCTTTTGAAGTTCCAAGGTGCTGATGGTGCATCCACCTGAAAGGCTTAGGGGTTTCTGTACCTCGAGAATTGGGGACTTTCTTGTTTATAGGGGGAATTGGGTACCTGACTGCGTTGCCCCTACTATGAGATTTCCTGATTTGTATAGGCAGCTAGGGTAGAAGTAGAAGTAAGCTCCAAAGCTAACCCTTTGGGGATCAGTAAAATGGTAAACACTAGATAGCTACCTTGCGCCACATACAACAGACAGTAGGCTATGGGTTACATATAAATAACCTTTATTATAGAATATGCAGTACCTAGATTTGACATAAAAATTGTAAAATTATTTAAACCATGGTCACAGTGGGGAATGGTCCTCAACCCACTGTGCATATACAGAGAATCAGTATAACAATCATATGCTCAAACAGCGGGGAGTGGGCCTCAACCTGCTGTATAGCTGATCAAGCAATAATATGTATTGACACAGAAGTGGGGAGTGGCCCTCAACCCACTTCAAAATACAGTGGCATATGCAATATGCGTTATTCAAATGAGATCCGCTTTGCCTGTCTAGGCAGGGAGCGGTGAACCAGCGGTGGTGGTAATATGTATATAAGATTGATGTTACGGTCACTGCAGATTTGCACACAATGTATCTATGTATATCAAATGTGTGTCGCCATAGTCTCCCTGTAGCACAACAGAGAAGCAATGTAGTATGATGAAAACACTGCGTTACCTCTGTACCTATGGGGTATGAATACTTATACAGGTTCTGATACACCGCGGTAAAGAAAAATAGTGGCACAGGCGCCATTATGGTGTTCCAATATAGTGTGCCGATGAGAGCAGTTTTGCAGTAAGAAAATATTACAAACTCCACTATGTGGTCATTTTACTCACACATCCTCCGGGTGTCCGGTATGCATAGCGGGTCCGACTCCTTGCAAATCTTCTTGGCGTTTACCTGAGTCCTTGTGCAGAGTGGTCCCGTTGAACTCCTTCCCGTGGTGTGGCTGACAGCTGTTGTTTGATAGTAAGTTTCGCGGCGGCGTGCACACCGCCGCGTGCAGATGAGGGATAGAAGCGGCTGGTTTTTCTTCCCGTGAGCAGTGCTCGTCAGTATCGCAAGTATTGGGTAAACTACTTCTCTATTGCCTCACACCTTCATTGACAATATGTGCATCATCTCTGTTTACACATCACTATGGCAACTGGACAGCTGTTCTGTAGGATCCTATCGGAAGGAAGCTTGCGCACATAAAGTGAAGATTGCCCAAAAAACTGACCGTATCACAGGCTAATTAACGCACCCTGAAGAAGCCCTATTGGTGAAACACGTAGGTGAAGCCTGGACCTGGAGATCTCCAATACTTGCGATACTGACGAGCACTGCTCCGCGAAACTTACCATCAAACAACAGCTGTCAGCCACACCACGGGAAGGAGTTAAACGGGACCACTCTGCACAAGGACTCAGGTAAACGCCGAGAAGACTTGCAAGGAGTCGGACCCGCTGTGCATATCTGACACCCAGGAGGATGTGTGAGTAAAATGACCACATAATGGACTTTGTAATATTTTCTTACTGCTAAACTGCTCTCATCGGCACACTATATTGGAACATCATAATGGCGCCTGTGCCACTATTTTTCTTTACCACGGTATATCAGATCCTGTATAAGTATTCATACCCCATAGGGACAGAGGTAACGCAGTGTTTTCATCATACTACATTGCTTCTCTGCTGTGCTACAGGGAGAATACGGCGACACACATTTGATATACATAGATACATTGTGTGCAAATCTGCAGTGACTGTAACATCAATCTTATATCCATATTACCACCACCGCTGGTTCATCGCTCCCTGCCTAGACAGGCAAAGCGGATCTCATTTGAATAACGCATATTGCATATGCCACTGTATTTTGAAGCGGGTTGAGGCCCACTCCCCGCTGTTTGAGCATATGATTGTTATACTGATTCTCTGTATATGTACAGTGGGTTGAGGACCACTCCCCACTGTGACCACGGTTTAAATAATTTTACAATTTTTATGTACAATCTAGGTACTGCATATTCTATAATAAAGGTTATTTATATGTAACCCTTAGCCTACTGTCTGTTGTATTTGGCGCAAGGTAGCTATCTAGTGTTTACTTTTTTGTTTATGCTGTTTTCCATTAAATCCACTTTCAGCATACCCCATTTCCTCACAATTTTCCTAAAAACCATGTTGTCTAGCTCCCATTTGTTGCAATATGGCAGCAGCGTGTAATGTTATCGTTGTACTGTAGCAGGGTCCTTGTTTCCCCTGCAGCATTCCTTCTTGCTAAAGGATCTGGTTGTTTACCTTGCAGCTGGGTTGCCCTAGCTGAGGATTAGGCTGTGTATTCAGCAGCCAGTGGGGATGCTGTCCCCTTAAATAGTTGTTATCTGATTGTCTCCTTTTCAGTCATAGCTTCTAGTTTTCTGGTGTTACCTGTCCATGCACCTGTTTTGTATCCATCCTGATCCAGTGATTCCTGAGTGCTACCTCTCCTTCCTGTTAATTGTTATCCTGTTCCTGTACCTCTGCTTCCTACATGTTTGAGCTGAGTGAGTGCCTCTGTTTGTTTGGTCTGCCTGTTTGTTACCATTTGATCTGCTGTATTTGGTGCTTCCATCTGCATTACTCTGATTACCACCACCTGTTTATCCAGTTTGCCTGTTTGCATTTTTGTTCCTCTGTGTATTGTGCTTTTGGTGCTTTTCTCCTGCACCATTCTGTTTGTGACAGTCTGCCTGTGCTCATTCTGTTGTACTTACTCTGCATACTCTCTGGCCCGTACTCAGAGTGAGTACAACAGAATGAGCACAGACAGACTTCCTAAAAAATTGATTGGGTAGAACATGAATCTTTAGTAAAACACAGATGTTATGAATATGCTGTAATATTTGCCTTTCATTATTTGATGGTTAAAAGAAAATTAACATGAATTTGTTTACATTGGTCTGTAATACTTATTTTTTTTATTCATTTACTTATATATTTATTTGTGATGTGCTTATGTTCTGCTTAGTTTTACCGTAAAGGGATTTCTCATCCATTCCGAATACTTTGCAATCCTTGGATGATCGATCATGCTGTACTCTTAGTGGGCTTTGGGGAACGTAAGTTGTAATTAAAACCTTTCTTTATTTTCTCTGCTGCTACCAGAATGTGTTTTTTAATTTCTACTCATTCTCTCTCATTTCTGTGCAGGTGATGGCAAACCTTTCTGGGCTATAAAGAATAGCTGGGGAACAGACTGGGGAGAGCAGGTAACTTGGTTACAGTAAATGGACCAGGTCTTGTGTTTTTTGTTTTTTAATGTTATTTGTTTTTTTGAACAAACTTATCAAGAGTAATACAACTAACAAAGCATACATAGTCCATTTTTTCACAACTAGCAGCTAGTACTGAAAAGCCAAATAGAGATGGCAAGCTGAACATAACGACCAGATCTTGTTTTAATAGTAATATGTAAGCGGACCACGCAGACCCAGTGGCTGTGGAAGTTTGGTTTTTTTATGAATGAATGGATAAGCATGGCGTTTTGGTATGCTTACCTATTCATTCGGAAATCGCTGCCGCACGCGTTGGACTTGAGGTGAGTTTTAGGGTCAAGCTGCGATGAAGGTAGTTTTAGGGTTAGGCTGCAAGTAGGGGAGTCTTAGTGTCAGGCTGCAGGGAAGGGAGGGTTAGGGTAAGAATTAGGAGAAGGATTGGGGGTAGAGCAATACTCACCGTTCACTGCTGCCACCGTATCCTAGGGAAAATGTATTGCTTTGCCTCAGCGAGGCATAAGCAATCGAAATCCTAGGCTTTTTGGAAATTCCTGGGAGAGAGCGGCCCTTCAAAAAAGGTCAGTTTGAAGCGGAGACCCACACCCCAATTTAAATACCTCCTCCATCCCACCATGCAGACATACTCTAAGAATGCTGGCCCGTCTTGAGGATCTTGAGCCATGCTGGAAGTGGGTAGTGTCCACATGCGGAAAATAGCCACAACTATTTATTTAGAATCCGGTCCAATATCTCTTTTTTTTATTTTTAAATAATTTTAAGAAGGGCTTTTTGTGTCCTAACAGATCATATAGACAATATCCATGGTATCCAGTAACAAGATATATGACCAAGTATTTATCAGAGTGTAGCCTGTAAGCCCACTCTCCTGGTGACCTATGCAATCATTGCCTGTTTAAAGGCAATTGTATTTGAAAAATTCCCTATTTCTTTGGGCTGATTGTAAGTAGCTTCAAAAGTTCATTTTTCATTTCTCTATCTAAGACCCACTAACCTGTGTTAAGAAACTCCAACTGCTCGCATGCTCTGCCAGCTGTCAGCTACACCTATTTATGCAGTCTGAGTGTGCTGGAAATTACATGTTCACAACATCTGAAGAGCCAAAGTTTGGCCAGTCAATATATGCAAGGTAATGAGCATGACCTGCAAAAAGCTGCTGTATACTAGTATTCAGCCTTTCAGGGAATACAAGTGTGAACACTTTGTAAAATATAGAGTTTAGATTTTGCAGGAAGAATAAAAGTGGGAAACACATAATAAAAAATTGAAAGGCAATTAAAAAAGGCAGAAGCTACTGTAGAAAGAGTCTGAGCTGGACAGAGAAGAATGCTGTTTTAGTAATCTCCCCCTTCATAATTGTCAATGGTATTTTGAATTTAATCTTAGACTATTTGTCACAGACACTGGGCATTTTAAATGTTTTTGATGGATAAAATGAAGTAATTGTTTTTTGTTTGTTTTTTAGGGCTATTATTATTTGTATCGGGGGACTGGTGCATGTGGCATGAATACAATGTGCAGCTCTGCTGTAGTAGATTAGAGTCCTCTCCAGAAGAGATCCTGACATTCTTCTATTGATAGTCCTCCACCAAAAAGCATAGAGGTTTCTTTATTTATTTAATAGAGGTTATGTATTAAAATTTTTGTGCGACTATAATTAAGGACACTAAGTAAAAAAAAAATGATATAACTTGTCCTTAATAATCCTTTAACTACATCTAACTTTTTGAGTCCATTTAAAAGAATAAAACCCCAGACTTAATCTCACTATATACTAATTTAAAGTAAAACTATTTTAATGTTATTTTATTCTTATATGATATGAAATTGGAAGATGATTAATATATTTAACATTTTTGTTTTTAATATTGATTGTTTAAAATAATTTGACTCTTTTTAATTTAAAATTGATATTGTAAATTAACACAGACTGTTATTCTTTTTGTAAATAACATTGGGGTAAATCCAGAACTACGTTTTCAATACGTTTCCTTGCGTAGCGTATTTAAGCATGCGTACCTTCTATACACTCCCCTTGTCACACCCCTTGAATGTACTTTCCAAACCCTACCTTAACTTTTGCCCACGTAACCAATGTAATCCGCTCACGTACGTATGTGCAACACGTATTTACGCAGCTAAGCACACCCATACTGTACACTTTAAATACAAACCCCGCCTACATAACGTATTTCAGATGTATTTTTGACTCACGTAAACTTGGCATGCCCACACGTATTTACGTGACACATACGTGAATGGCCCATACGTTCACATTTACGCTACGTTACGGAGCGTATTTTCTATGATGCGCATGCGCAGTACTTACAAAAACGCCTCCGCCACGCGTAAATTCGCTCACAAGCGTTGTTCTGGATCTGGCCCATTATGAGTAATTAACTCATATATTTCACAATATGTGGCTGGTAGTATAGTAATTAACTTGTGTTGTGTTGATGCAAATTTTATTTTAGGAGGCACAATGCTGGTTTTTAGTGTGCAATGTACGTAGATTGCCAGTGTAGGAGTTTATATGGAAAACTGTGAGTCCTGGAACACCAAAGAGAAGTGCTAATTATAGCATCTCCTTAAAATGTATTTACCCCACAATACAATTTTCATTTTCTGTTGCCAGATAAGACCACACTGACAAGAGGAAAGAGGGCTCATTTGAAGGTGGAATAATCAGAGATGTTTTTTTTTTTTCATTGAATACTTACATTGGTTGTCCACAGTTTAGAATAACTTCTTAAAAATAAAACCACACAGGAAAACGTATTATTTTTTTTTTAAATAAGGATTATTAGTCTATATATTAAAACAAATGCATATTACAGGATACATTTGGCAAGCATATAATTAGATATGCAAAACTACTCCGATACAAATAATAGCACAGAGAATACATATCACAGACATTAATGAGCACTGGCAGAACAAACTGTCTGATACTAAGCAGTGGCATCAGAAGGGTTGGTTTCACCCGCTGCAGAAACTTATGTTGTCAGCTCCCCCAAGGACCTCCTTCTATTTTGTTCTGTACAAAAATCATTATTCTCATATATTATTCAATGTAATAGCTATAGTAGTGACATAAAATAGAATAAAAAAGACATTTTAATTAACAATATCATAGGCACAGCATAAATGTATTTCAATTTACATAGGTAAATAAGGGCTTGATTCAGTTGCCCGCAAAGACAGGAATAAGCTCAAATGTGCTTATTCCCATCTATTACGGTAAGTCAAATTTACAAATCTTAACACGCACCTCTATGAGGTTTGTATTAAAATCCATTATGCTAATTCGGGGAAAAAACACCATGACCAGGCATCACAGGCAATTGAAACATGCCCTTAGTATTAAAAACAATGTTCCAGTCTACTCTCTTATTGGAACAAGAGGATTCATTCTGATAAAGAAATTTAAATTAATATTCATTAATATAATTGGAAAGTGGCAAGAAAAAAAATTATTACAAATATATATGATCAATATTAATATTAATAATAATTGGAATTTTTCTCGAATAATTCCCATGTTCTGATATGAGTTTAGTATTTTTTTTTTTTTTTTTTTACCTTTCTCACTTCGGACCAGATCCAGACCCCTGCACGCTTTTCGTATGTTGCAGGAGTCTGTCTGGCCGACAGAGAGAGGGGAGTGCTTGCCCCCTGTCACTTCACTCTCTCGTGCGGGCTGTATGACCGCGGATCTGCAACAAGTGTGGGAGTCCCCTCCCACACTGTACAATTACCATGCCTGTCCACTTTAGCGGGCGGATGGAAATCACAGCCCATTTACCCTAGTGTAACATGCGCCCTCCAGTCAGATCAGGCCTCTTACTTGCGTGCATAAGTGACCTGACATTATTAGGGCTGGATCCAGCACTTAATTTTTAAATATTTTGCCTATTTTGTCATTATATCATGAATTGTAATACATATAAATCTAATGAAGTCTATTTAGGTGATTTATAAATGAGTGCAAAGTAAAGTGCCCCCTGAATGTCTCCAGTCACACATTTTTTCCCCCTGTATCGATCCAACCCCTCCTTTTCTTCCTATATCTATATTATACTAACAATATCTTCTTATTACTGGTGCAGTCTTTAACCTCTTGTACCTCTCCCCCTGTCAGAGATCAGCAGCATCCCATGATCGAGCAGCCCGTTCTGCACTGTGTACCATGTGACTGCAGCAATTAAATGGTACACTCAGCTTCCTGTGATGATCCCAGTGCACTGCCCTACTGGGCGCCCCTGGATGACTTAAATGGTGGTGCCAGTAGGGAAGCCCACCTTTAGGTTATGCTGCCCTCCCTTGGGCCGCAGTCACATACACCGCGGCTTACACAGATGCCGGCAGCATTCAATAACGGATGCGGACGGCATCATTCAGATGAATAGTACTGGGTATACAGGGTTCCTATGGGAGCCCTGTGGTACCAAATCATTTCCATTGAATAACACTATGAGGCAGCATTATTTATGGTTATAATACTGTTCATCTGCACCACAGAGGAAGGAGCAAGAGGGCGAAGATAATGAAAGGTAAGTTACTTTAAGATTTTAAGATAAAAAAAGTTTAGTAAATAATATAAGAGGGCACAAAAGGAGGCTGAAACATTTAAAGGGGGCACAAAAGGAGGCTGATACATATAAAGGGGACACAAAAAGGAGGTTGATACATATTTTTTGGGGGCTCTGCTAGGTCTAGAAACGGCACTGGCTGGGAGGTCGTTCAGAGCCAGGGTATTAGTTTCAACCTGAGCTCCCTTATGGAGATTTTGTGACATAGGAACAGGAGCATGGCAGGATCTATAGTACAGTTAACCAAAAGGGGTATAGAGTGGAGACTCCGTCACCTTCTTTCATGCTGACATCCAGTGTGTTTCGCACCCCCACCCCTTTGATGCCACTGATTCAAGAAAATCACATCCAAAGCAGTTTATATATCACTGTGTTTTCAACACTTCAAATTCCCTAATTTTGATATTTACACCAGATACACCCCTTACTTTCACATGTTCAGGAGTCTGGATGACATTTCTAAAACGTGAGTCTGGAATCCCTTTAATACACCTTGCACAAAATGTCTCCAGTCAATGGGGTTTTTTCAACTAAGTTTACCCGAGTGCCATTATTTCATGTAACTACAACTTCAACATTTTAAATGAGCAGGGCACAGTGCAAAAGGTCAATAATAATCCACTAATTTTCTAACTCCTGCAATTAGGTTATGTAACTATCTGACAAATTCCTTTAATGTAAAAGATATCACCTCTTTTTTAACTCTGTTTCTTGCTAAAATTTTACTTTGCCTGACCAATTAATGACCTAATTTTTTTTTTTTTTTTAAATATTTTTATTAAAGCACACCAGGAAAAACGATAAATCGACAATGTACAGAGGATATACATAACTTAGTAAGATCGGTTGGAAATCAAGTTATACAGCCTGTCTGTTTAACAGAACTTACATACAAAGTCCAATAGTATGCAGAATA
Organism: Limnodynastes dumerilii; assembly: GCA_011038615.1. Lineage (NCBI taxonomy): Eukaryota > Metazoa > Chordata > Amphibia > Anura > Limnodynastidae > Limnodynastes > Limnodynastes dumerilii. The sequence continues at coordinate 17,730 of WWET01003979.1, read as the reverse complement.
GCACCACATCTAGTTAACAAGCATAATGGCAATAAGTATTCTTATTCGTATTCTTAGCACTAAAGCAGACATTAACAGTTCTGACAAGACAAATACGATGAAAGGCATCCCACCACCCAAGACAACCCAAACAGGTGAGGTAAGTCTAGGACCTAAGAGAGAGAGATGGACTGATCCTCTAAGATTATGGGCGGATCCTGGTCATACAGTCTAAGTTCGAACCACATGGTGTGCCTGAAACAATACCATAGCTGAGATTTGATTTTATCGGACAGAACCTCAATGAAGCTCTCCCATGTGTTGAAGAACTTAGCAATTCTCTGCTCTTTCTGTAAGGACGCCTCCATCCAATCCATCTTAAAAATATGAAAGAGCTTGGCCCTAAACATGGCCATAGGAGGGGGGGATGAAAGGGCCCACACTTGAAGAATTGACTTACGAGCGGCGGCAGAAACCGCAAATAATAGTTTCCTACACGTCATGGGAATTCTCTGGTTAGTTGGGAAGATTCCGAAAACCGCCCATTGTGCCGTGGGAGAGAAGTAATTAACCAGGTGGGTATTTATGAACCTAACCACACTGGACCAAAATTTTTTAATCGCCGGGCATACCCATAAGCAGTGATATAAATCAGCTCCTGGAAGGTGGCATTTCGGGCATCGGTCATCACTAAAGACCCCCATCTGAAAGCCTCTACTTGGGGAGAGATACGTTCTATGGGCAATATTTAACGCCATTTCTTGGTATGTCATTGGGGACAGTAATCTAGCCCCTGACACTAATGACTTTAAAATCAGCTCTACATCCAAGTCAGGGAAGCTACCCCTCCATTGAGATATGCCCGTCTTAACCCGAGAGTAGTCCAGTGGTGGTTTGAGAAATCGGTAGTGGGTCGCGATGGCTCTATGCGGTGGGGGTTTAGTTTTTAATAAGGGGTCTAAGGGATTTTTCTTATCCAGTGGCGAGAACATGATATCACCTCTTTTAATTTGCACCAACAGCGTGTTTTGTCCAGCTGCACATTATACCAGCATATTACATCTAGAGATCTTTACACAAATTTTTCTACAAAATACCATATGAACTGGGTATTAATCATTATTTTTTGCATTAGCTGATGCATAAAGCAGGGTTTAACAAATACCATGGGAAAGTCTGAATTTGGAGCTGGTAATAGAGATAGGTGACCTGTCTGTCAGGCAAGGTGCTTGTGCCGTTTTTCTCCACACACCACATCCTTTCTGCCAATAGAGTGGTACTGCTGAAAGTTTCCCTGCAGCTGTGTAGCCTTGTTCACTTATACCCCTTTCACATCACCACCCCGGCAATATCCCGGGTTCACAGACCCGGGATA
>WWET01003978.1:134970-149558 GCA_011038615.1 Limnodynastes dumerilii | reverse complement strand
AGGCGCCGAACACCCTAGCACCGGCCCTGTTTGAATATATTGCAATTTTGCATTTTCTATTGATATAGTAGCTATATATTACAAATTATCCTGGAAAATAGCTTTTTAGGCCTTTTGATTTCTATATTTTAACTTTATGTTTGGTTCCTACTTTCACTGGGAGTAGCATTGTGTTAAAAGTACACAAATTGCAAACACATAGGGCCGTATCCAGACTTATGATGGTACGCTGAGCGGTGTATCGCTCAGCGTGCCATCGTTTCCCTCCCCCGACATTGCCCCTTGCCCCAGCATATAAACAGTCGCTTACGCCGGCTGAAGGCTACCCTAACTTTAGCCGGTGTAAGCGACTGTTAATACGCTGGGATGGCGGCGTTAGTACGTTACCGCCACCCTCCCAGCCTCATTACCCTCCCTCCCCCCGCCTACCTGCCATAAATTTAGCGTAGTAACGCTGGGGGACGCCCCCTCCAGTGTTACTACACTGAAGCTACGGACGCCCAATCCAGGATCGGGCGTTTACGCAGCTACGCCGGGCAACATCTGCCCGGCACATGCGCAGATCATCTTTTTAGATGATCTTACGCGTACGCCCGGCGTATTACCGCCGGGTGACGGGCCTCTGGATCAGGCCCATAGATCTGACTAAATCTGCTATTTCAGTATTCCGGTGTTGTTCATGTTCATTCATACCTTGTTGATAATTAAAAGAACTCGCAATAATGTGACTTCTAATACATTACATAGGCTTAAAGTATTAAGCACTTCAGGAACTAGAAGCATACTTTAATGTGTTACGTCTGTGCTATGTCTGTAATATTGAACTTGCAGAAGCTGCTTGCAGTTAACCTAAAACAGCCCTTATTCCCAGAACTGAAAGCATTCATAGGTACTTGTTTGAAAGTTATAAGTTACCAACACATGACAATAGGAACGTGACACTGGAGGCATCAGGTGCATGCAGCAATATGGTGTAATATAGTGAGACTATATTACTATATAGGCAGACTGGCCAAAGCGAGGCCAGGAAAAAAGCCCCCCCCTTTTTTCCAGTGCAAACCACCAACCTACATCAGTGTTGAAGATCTTGCATAGTAGTACTTTAGGACAAGTCTGGGAAGGTCAGAGAGAAATTGTCATCCTCTGCCTCTTTATCAACTAAGATTCTTTTTAGCCCTTTTCCTCCACATTCTGGCACCATGTTCTAAATCCAACCCACAAATGAAGAGGAAGTTTCCGCTCTTCACAATTTTCTACCTGTCCTCTTGATCCTGTACCCTCACAAGTCATTTGGGGCCTGATTCAGAGATGCGATTTCCACGGCACTTAGGTGCGTATATTTAAGATCCTAGAAAATTCGCAAAACTGCGCATGCGTAGTAATAGTGCAACGCCGTTTACGTAGTGGTTAGGAGCGTAAATTCGCTAAGAGCGTAAGTTTGAATCGCACGCAAGCACTTAAGATCTTAAGTGCTGCGAATCTTTAAGATCTTAAGGATTTGCATGGAAATGGGCGGGGGGAGGCAGGGAAATGAGGGAAAGTGGGCGAGGACTGACACTTAGGATCTTAAATGAACGCTACCACGTCACTTAAGATCCCAAATGACAGCGTATAGTTAGGGCAAGTCAATGGTGGTCTAAGTTTAAGATCCACCGCTGTTTGCAAGGGGAGTGTCTGTTTTTGCAGTGGGCTGGAACCTGCTAAGATCTTAGCAAAGGTGCGTATATTTGCGATCTTTTCGCAATCGCATCTCTGAATCAGCCCCTTGATGTCTATCGTCTGTGAATATTCCAACCTTAACTACAGTCAGCAATCTCGCTCTCTCTATTGGTATCTTCCTATCTTCATTCATTCATTCATTCATTTATTCATTCATTGTCTACCTCAACTTATGGACCCATTTCCCAGCTTCCATGCTCCTCAAGGCTGCTTGAAAGACTTACTCACTTCCTTTCCTCTCAAAATCTTTTGGATCCTCTTCAGTCAGGTTTTCATTCCCAACACTCTGCCAAAACAAACAAATAATGACGAGCACTAACCCAGTAACATTGGATGTGGAGAGATTCAAATATTAAGTGTTAAACAAACAGATTATTTATATATGTAGAAATACAAAAGAATTACTAGTGTATAATAATTAATAACAATCAATGAATATTAATTTAAGAAATGGCCCATACCATAGATTACCCTGCACTGTTAAATGGTTGTGCAATACCACAAAAAAAATATATACAGAGGAAAAAACCACACTGGTTTTACTGGTGGATGGGTCAATAAAAAGTCTAAATGCAAGTAGTTCAAATCTAAAAAAAGCATTTACTAATAACTAAAATCAAGGGACTGAATATTCAGTCTACACATAGAATAAACACAAATGTGTATAGGACCAATAGGAGGAGAAGAGACACTGTGCAGGTAGATTAGGGCTGATAAATGTATTGATGACTAACAACACAGCCTGCAGGGAACCACTGAAGATGACGAAGAGGGGCCTGAATGGTGGGTAAACTATTACCACTGTGTAAATGTAGGAACTCAGTCACTGGCAATGAAACGGTATATGGCACTGAAACAGCTAGATGTAGCAGTAATCAGTTAGACAAACACTGAACCGAGAACTATAGTGGGATCTCCACATACAGCAGTGTATATACGGGCCACAATGGAGTATTGTTAGTGCATGGAAATTGAAGGCAACCACTGGAGATAATTACCGTAGAGGCCAGCAGTAGATAGTCTTTATCCGTGGTCCGGAATACTTTTATCCCAAAGATATCCTGCTCTCCATTGTCAGTTCCGTCTAGGCCTAGCAGAGTCTGTCAAAGATGCCTTGGTGCAATATCCTGTGGCTGAGAGTACTATCGCTTGCGGCCGTAGCTCTGGATCAGACCCCAAGTCCCTAGGCGTCCTTGGACCCATTTATCCATGGACTTTATCACGGACCTTCCGGAATCTGATGGCTTTACCAACGTATGGTTAGTAGTAGATCGCTTTTCCAAAATGGCACACTTTGTCCCCCTAAGAACTTTGCCCAATGTCCAAGCCTTGTCCTCTCTGTTCTCAAAGCACATCATAAGACTTCATGGCCTTCCCACTGATATTGTGTCTGACCAAGGACCTCAGTTTGTTGCTAAGTTCTGGAAAACATTCTGCAAGGGTTTAAACATTCAAATCAGTCTATCATCCGGTTACCACCCACAGAGTAATGGTCAGACAGAAAGAGTAAATCAGTCCTTGGAACAGTTCTTACGTTTCTACACATCCAAGCTACAAGATAACTGGGCAGACAACCTTTCTTGGGCGGAATTCGCAGACAATAATTCCTGTCATTCATCCACCAAGACCTCTCCATTCTTCTGCTTCCAGGGTTTCCATCCCAGAGCTAATTCTTTATTCATTCCAGAATATGATGAGCAGCTACCAGCAGACTAAGGACCATTTGGAACAAGGTCAACAAGGATTTGCAGGCTACAGCACTTCGTATGAAGAACAGAGAGGACAAGCAAAGGAAACCAGTAAACTTTAAGGTGGGGGACAAAGTATGGCTATCTACTAAAAACACCAGGATCAGACAACCCTCGGCCAAGCTAGGACCTCACTTTATTGGTCCATTCAAGATCATCAAGAAAATAAACCCTGTGGCGTTCCGACTTCAGCTTCCAAAAAATTTAAGAATTCCTAACACCTTCCATGTATCGCTCCTGAAACCAGTTCACACATCCAGAAGATTTGGGGTGGTCTCACCCACCAAACCAGCTCCTGTGGTCATTGATGGTCATGAAGAATATATTGTGGAAGACATTCTGGACTCCAAATGGGTGCAAGGCCAACTTCATTATTTGATACATTGGAAGGGTTATGGTCCAGAGGTTAAGGTCCTGGGTCCCTGCTAGGGATGTGCATGCTGAAAGAATAAAAAGAATGTTTCATTCCAAGTTTCCTTACTGCGTGTCTGCCGGGCGTGACGTCATCATGCACGGCAGTTAGAGAGGAGTGCGCGGAGAGGAGCAAAGTTGGGAGCCAGAAGAACAATTGAAGAAGATTAAAGAAGAAGAAAGAAGGGCAAATTTAAGGTACGTAAATGAGCAGAGGGGCAGCAAATTAAGGAGGACAGTATGGGGGCAGCAGGGGAAGGTGGCACAGTAAGTGATGAAGTGGCAACGGGATAGAGATGGCCCAGACAGTTTTATAATCAAGGGGCATAGTATGTGATGAAGTAACATTTGAAGGGGGCACAGTATGTGATAAAGGTACACAATTAATAATAATAATGAGTGTGATAAAGGTGGGACAGTATGTGAAGGGGCAGCATGTGATAAAGGTGGAACAGTATGTGAAGGGGCAGCATGTGATAAAGGTGGAACAGTATGTGAAGGGGCAGCGTGTGATAAAGGTGGAACAGTATGTGAAGGGACAGCGTGTGATAAAGGTGGAACAGTATGTGAAGGGACAGTGTGTGATAAAGGTGGGACAGTATGTGAAGGGGCAGCGTGTGATAAAGGTGGGACAGTATTTAGGCTATGGAGAAGGGAGTCTTAGAGTTAGGCAATGCAGAAGGGAGTCTTAGGGTTAGGCTGCGAAGAAGGGAGTCTTAGGGTTAGGCTATGGAGAAGGGAGTCTTAGAGTTAGGCAATGCAGAAGGGAGTCTTAGGGTTAGGCTGCGAAGAAGGGAGTCTTAGGGTTAGGCTATGGAGAAGGGAGTCTTAGAGTTAGGCAATGCAGAAGGGAGTCTTAGGGTTAGGCTGCGAAGAAGGGAGTCTTAGGGTTAGGCTATGGAGAAGGGAGTCTTAGAGTTAGGCAATGCAGAAGGGAGTCTTAGGGTTAGGCTGCGAAGAAGGGAGTCTTAGGGTTAGGCTATGGAGAAGGGAGTCTTAGAGTTAGGCAATGCAGAAGGGAGTCTTAGGGTTAGGCTGCGAAGAAGGGAGTCTTAGGGTTAGGCTATGGAGAAGGGAGTCTTAGAGTTAGGCAATGCAGAAGGGAGTCTTAGGGTTAGGCTGCGAAGAAGGGAGTCTTAGGGTTAGGCTATGGAGAAGGGAGTCTTAGAGTTAGGCAATGCAGAAGGGAGTCTTAGGGTTAGGCTGCGAAGAAGGGAGTCTTAGGGTTAGGCTATGGAGAAGGGAGTCTTAGAGTTAGGCAATGCAGAAGGGAGTCTTAGGGTTAGGCTGCGAAGAAGGGAGTCTTAGGGTTAGGCTATGGAGAAGGGAGTCTTAGAGTTAGGCAATGCAGAAGGGAGTCTTAGGGTTAGGCTGCGAAGAAGGGAGTCTTAGGGTTAGGCTATGGAGAAGGGAGTCTTAGAGTTAGGCAATGCAGAAGGGAGTCTTAGGGTTAGGCTGCGAAGAAGGGAGTCTTAGGGTTAGGCTATGGAGAAGGGAGTCTTAGAGTTAGGCAATGCAGAAGGGAGTCTTAGGGTTAGGCTGCGAAGAAGGGAGTCTTAGGGTTAGGCTATGGAGAAGGGAGTCTTAGAGTTAGGCAATGCAGAAGGGAGTCTTAGGGTTAGGCTGCGAAGAAGGGAGTCTTAGGGTTAGGCTATGGAGAAGGGAGTCTTAGAGTTAGGCAATGCAGAAGGGAGTCTTAGGGTTAGGCTGCGAAGAAGGGAGTCTTAGGGTTAGGCTATGGAGAAGGGAGTCTTAGAGTTAGGCAATGCAGAAGGGAGTCTTAGGGTTAGGCTGCGAAGAAGGGAGTCTTAGGGTTAGGCTATGGAGAAGGGAGTCTTAGAGTTAGGCAATGCAGAAGGGAGTCTTAGGGTTAGGCTGCGAAGAAGGGAGTCTTAGGGTTAGGCTATGGAGAAGGGAGTCTTAGAGTTAGGCAATGCAGAAGGGAGTCTTAGGGTTAGGCTGCGAAGAAGGGAGTCTTAGGGTTAGGCTATGGAGAAGGGAGTCTTAGAGTTAGGCAATGCAGAAGGGAGTCTTAGGGTTAGGCTGCGAAGAAGGGAGTCTTAGGGTTAGGCTATGGAGAAGGGAGTCTTAGAGTTAGGCAATGCAGAAGGGAGTCTTAGGGTTAGGCTGCGAAGAAGGGAGTCTTAGGGTTAGGCTATGGAGAAGGGAGTCTTAGAGTTAGGCAATGCAGAAGGGAGTCTTAGGGTTAGGCTGCGAAGAAGGGAGTCTTAGGGTTAGGCTATGGAGAAGGGAGTCTTAGAGTTAGGCAATGCAGAAGGGAGTCTTAGGGTTAGGCTGCGAAGAAGGGAGTCTTAGGGTTAGGCTATGGAGAAGGGAGTCTTAGAGTTAGGCAATGCAGAAGGGAGTCTTAGGGTTAGGCTGCGAAGAAGGGAGTCTTAGGGTTAGGCTATGGAGAAGGGAGTCTTAGAGTTAGGCAATGCAGAAGGGAGTCTTAGGGTTAGGCTGCGAAGAAGGGAGTCTTAGGGTTAGGCTATGGAGAAGGGAGTCTTAGAGTTAGGCAATGCAGAAGGGAGTCTTAGGGTTAGGCTGCGAAGAAGGGAGTCTTAGGGTTAGGCTATGGAGAAGGGAGTCTTAGAGTTAGGCAATGCAGAAGGGAGTCTTAGGGTTAGGCTGCGAAGAAGGGAGTCTTAGGGTTAGGCTATGGAGAAGGGAGTCTTAGAGTTAGGCAATGCAGAAGGGAGTCTTAGGGTTAGGCTGCGAAGAAGGGAGTCTTAGGGTTAGGCTATGGAGAAGGGAGTCTTAGAGTTAGGCAATGCAGAAGGGAGTCTTAGGGTTAGGCTGCGAAGAAGGGAGTCTTAGGGTTAGGCTATGGAGAAGGGAGTCTTAGAGTTAGGCAATGCAGAAGGGAGTCTTAGGGTTAGGCTGCGAAGAAGGGAGTCTTAGGGTTAGGCTATGGAGAAGGGAGTCTTAGAGTTAGGCAATGCAGAAGGGAGTCTTAGGGTTAGGCTGCGAAGAAGGGAGTCTTAGGGTTAGGCTATGGAGAAGGGAGTCTTAGAGTTAGGCAATGCAGAAGGGAGTCTTAGGGTTAGGCTGCGAAGAAGGGAGTCTTAGGGTTAGGCTATGGAGAAGGGAGTCTTAGAGTTAGGCAATGCAGAAGGGAGTCTTAGGGTTAGGCTGCGAAGAAGGGAGTCTTAGGGTTAGGCTATGGAGAAGGGAGTCTTAGAGTTAGGCAATGCAGAAGGGAGTCTTAGGGTTAGGCTGCGAAGAAGGGAGTCTTAGGGTTAGGCTATGGAGAAGGGAGTCTTAGAGTTAGGCAATGCAGAAGGGAGTCTTAGGGTTAGGCTGCGAAGAAGGGAGTCTTAGGGTTAGGCTATGGAGAAGGGAGTCTTAGAGTTAGGCAATGCAGAAGGGAGTCTTAGGGTTAGGCTGCGAAGAAGGGAGTCTTAGGGTTAGGCTATGGAGAAGGGAGTCTTAGAGTTAGGCAATGCAGAAGGGAGTCTTAGGGTTAGGCTGCGAAGAAGGGAGTCTTAGGGTTAGGCTATGGAGAAGGGAGTCTTAGAGTTAGGCAATGCAGAAGGGAGTCTTAGGGTTAGGCTGCGAAGAAGGGAGTCTTAGGGTTAGGCTATGGAGAAGGGAGTCTTAGAGTTAGGCAATGCAGAAGGGAGTCTTAGGGTTAGGCTGCGAAGAAGGGAGTCTTAGGGTTAGGCTATGGAGAAGGGAGTCTTAGAGTTAGGCAATGCAGAAGGGAGTCTTAGGGTTAGGCTGCGAAGAAGGGAGTCTTAGGGTTAGGCTATGGAGAAGGGAGTCTTAGAGTTAGGCAATGCAGAAGGGAGTCTTAGGGTTAGGCTGCGAAGAAGGGAGTCTTAGGGTTAGGCTATGGAGAAGGGAGTCTTAGAGTTAGGCAATGCAGAAGGGAGTCTTAGGGTTAGGCTGCGAAGAAGGGAGTCTTAGGGTTAGGCTATGGAGAAGGGAGTCTTAGAGTTAGGCAATGCAGAAGGGAGTCTTAGGGTTAGGCTGCGAAGAAGGGAGTCTTAGGGTTAGGCTATGGAGAAGGGAGTCTTAGAGTTAGGCAATGCAGAAGGGAGTCTTAGGGTTAGGCTGCGAAGAAGGGAGTCTTAGGGTTAGGCTATGGAGAAGGGAGTCTTAGAGTTAGGCAATGCAGAAGGGAGTCTTAGGGTTAGGCTGCGAAGAAGGGAGTCTTAGGGTTAGGCTATGGAGAAGGGAGTCTTAGAGTTAGGCAATGCAGAAGGGAGTCTTAGGGTTAGGCTGCGAAGAAGGGAGTCTTAGGGTTAGGCTATGGAGAAGGGAGTCTTAGAGTTAGGCAATGCAGAAGGGAGTCTTAGGGTTAGGCTGCGAAGAAGGGAGTCTTAGGGTTAGGCTATGGAGAAGGGAGTCTTAGAGTTAGGCAATGCAGAAGGGAGTCTTAGGGTTAGGCTGCGAAGAAGGGAGTCTTAGGGTTAGGCTATGGAGAAGGGAGTCTTAGAGTTAGGCAATGCAGAAGGGAGTCTTAGGGTTAGGCTGCGAAGAAGGGAGTCTTAGGGTTAGGCTATGGAGAAGGGAGTCTTAGAGTTAGGCAATGCAGAAGGGAGTCTTAGGGTTAGGCTGCGAAGAAGGGAGTCTTAGGGTTAGGCTATGGAGAAGGGAGTCTTAGAGTTAGGCAATGCAGAAGGGAGTCTTAGGGTTAGGCTGCGAAGAAGGGAGTCTTAGGGTTAGGCTATGGAGAAGGGAGTCTTAGAGTTAGGCAATGCAGAAGGGAGTCTTAGGGTTAGGCTGCGAAGAAGGGAGTCTTAGGGTTAGGCTATGGAGAAGGGAGTCTTAGAGTTAGGCAATGCAGAAGGGAGTCTTAGGGTTAGGCTGCGAAGAAGGGAGTCTTAGGGTTAGGCTATGGAGAAGGGAGTCTTAGAGTTAGGCAATGCAGAAGGGAGTCTTAGGGTTAGGCTGCGAAGAAGGGAGTCTTAGGGTTAGGCTATGGAGAAGGGAGTCTTAGAGTTAGGCAATGCAGAAGGGAGTCTTAGGGTTAGGCTGCGAAGAAGGGAGTCTTAGGGTTAGGCTATGGAGAAGGGAGTCTTAGAGTTAGGCAATGCAGAAGGGAGTCTTAGGGTTAGGCTGCGAAGAAGGGAGTCTTAGGGTTAGGCTATGGAGAAGGGAGTCTTAGAGTTAGGCAATGCAGAAGGGAGTCTTAGGGTTAGGCTGCGAAGAAGGGAGTCTTAGGGTTAGGCTATGGAGAAGGGAGTCTTAGAGTTAGGCAATGCAGAAGGGAGTCTTAGGGTTAGGCTGCGAAGAAGGGAGTCTTAGGGTTAGGCTATGGAGAAGGGAGTCTTAGAGTTAGGCAATGCAGAAGGGAGTCTTAGGGTTAGGCTGCGAAGAAGGGAGTCTTAGGGTTAGGCTATGGAGAAGGGAGTCTTAGAGTTAGGCAATGCAGAAGGGAGTCTTAGGGTTAGGCTGCGAAGAAGGGAGTCTTAGGGTTAGGCTATGGAGAAGGGAGTCTTAGAGTTAGGCAATGCAGAAGGGAGTCTTAGGGTTAGGCTGCGAAGAAGGGAGTCTTAGGGTTAGGCTATGGAGAAGGGAGTCTTAGAGTTAGGCAATGCAGAAGGGAGTCTTAGGGTTAGGCTGCGAAGAAGGGAGTCTTAGGGTTAGGCTATGGAGAAGGGAGTCTTAGAGTTAGGCAATGCAGAAGGGAGTCTTAGGGTTAGGCTGCGAAGAAGGGAGTCTTAGGGTTAGGCTATGGAGAAGGGAGTCTTAGAGTTAGGCAATGCAGAAGGGAGTCTTAGGGTTAGGCTGCGAAGAAGGGAGTCTTAGGGTTAGGCTATGGAGAAGGGAGTCTTAGAGTTAGGCAATGCAGAAGGGAGTCTTAGGGTTAGGCTGCGAAGAAGGGAGTCTTAGGGTTAGGCTATGGAGAAGGGAGTCTTAGAGTTAGGCAATGCAGAAGGGAGTCTTAGGGTTAGGCTGCGAAGAAGGGAGTCTTAGGGTTAGGCTATGGAGAAGGGAGTCTTAGAGTTAGGCAATGCAGAAGGGAGTCTTAGGGTTAGGCTGCGAAGAAGGGAGTCTTAGGGTTAGGCTATGGAGAAGGGAGTCTTAGAGTTAGGCAATGCAGAAGGGAGTCTTAGGGTTAGGCTGCGAAGAAGGGAGTCTTAGGGTTAGGCTATGGAGAAGGGAGTCTTAGAGTTAGGCAATGCAGAAGGGAGTCTTAGGGTTAGGCTGCGAAGAAGGGAGTCTTAGGGTTAGGCTATGGAGAAGGGAGTCTTAGAGTTAGGCAATGCAGAAGGGAGTCTTAGGGTTAGGCTGCGAAGAAGGGAGTCTTAGGGTTAGGCTATGGAGAAGGGAGTCTTAGAGTTAGGCAATGCAGAAGGGAGTCTTAGGGTTAGGCTGCGAAGAAGGGAGTCTTAGGGTTAGGCTATGGAGAAGGGAGTCTTAGAGTTAGGCAATGCAGAAGGGAGTCTTAGGGTTAGGCTGCGAAGAAGGGAGTCTTAGGGTTAGGCTATGGAGAAGGGAGTCTTAGAGTTAGGCAATGCAGAAGGGAGTCTTAGGGTTAGGCTGCGAAGAAGGGAGTCTTAGGGTTAGGCTATGGAGAAGGGAGTCTTAGAGTTAGGCAATGCAGAAGGGAGTCTTAGGGTTAGGCTGCGAAGAAGGGAGTCTTAGGGTTAGGCTATGGAGAAGGGAGTCTTAGAGTTAGGCAATGCAGAAGGGAGTCTTAGGGTTAGGCTGCGAAGAAGGGAGTCTTAGGGTTAGGCTATGGAGAAGGGAGTCTTAGAGTTAGGCAATGCAGAAGGGAGTCTTAGGGTTAGGCTGCGAAGAAGGGAGTCTTAGGGTTAGGCTATGGAGAAGGGAGTCTTAGAGTTAGGCAATGCAGAAGGGAGTCTTAGGGTTAGGCTGCGAAGAAGGGAGTCTTAGGGTTAGGCTATGGAGAAGGGAGTCTTAGAGTTAGGCAATGCAGAAGGGAGTCTTAGGGTTAGGCTGCGAAGAAGGGAGTCTTAGGGTTAGGCTATGGAGAAGGGAGTCTTAGAGTTAGGCAATGCAGAAGGGAGTCTTAGGGTTAGGCTGCGAAGAAGGGAGTCTTAGGGTTAGGCTATGGAGAAGGGAGTCTTAGAGTTAGGCAATGCAGAAGGGAGTCTTAGGGTTAGGCTGCGAAGAAGGGAGTCTTAGGGTTAGGCTATGGAGAAGGGAGTCTTAGAGTTAGGCAATGCAGAAGGGAGTCTTAGGGTTAGGCTGCGAAGAAGGGAGTCTTAGGGTTAGGCTATGGAGAAGGGAGTCTTAGAGTTAGGCAATGCAGAAGGGAGTCTTAGGGTTAGGCTGCGAAGAAGGGAGTCTTAGGGTTAGGCTATGGAGAAGGGAGTCTTAGAGTTAGGCAATGCAGAAGGGAGTCTTAGGGTTAGGCTGCGAAGAAGGGAGTCTTAGGGTTAGGCTATGGAGAAGGGAGTCTTAGAGTTAGGCAATGCAGAAGGGAGTCTTAGGGTTAGGCTGCGAAGAAGGGAGTCTTAGGGTTAGGCTACGAGAAAGGGAGTCTTAGGGTTAGGCTACGAGAAAGGGAGTCTTAGGGTTAGGCTGCAGAGAAGGGAGTCTTAGGGCCAGGCTGCGGGGAAGGGAGCATTAGGGTTAGGGTAATAGAAGGAGAGGATTAGAGTAAGGAATAGGAAGAGGGTTGGGGTTAGAATCCTCACTGCGTTCGGTGCTCCAGGAATCGATTGCTTTGCCTCTGTGACGGTTTCGAACTGGCTGAGAGAGAATATCGAAATAGGGCCGTTCTCGATGGGTCCCACACCCATATATACACCTACTACTAAACCCACAAGTAAAAATACTATATTGTGTTGCAGGATCAGATTTTCCAATGGACAAATAGTGGAAACCTTTTAAAGGGAATTCTTGACTCCTAGCTATAACATTATAATAAAATTATAATATAACATTATTAATAAAAAGCAGTACTTACCATCTTGATTACGATCCCGTCTTCCAAACTTTTAATCCTTGGGGGAAGTTTTTGAAAAATAAAAAACCCTATTGGAGCGACGCAACTCATGTCCTGCACCGTGGGACATCCCGACGCTAATGAGAGCTCTGCTGTCACTGGGGTATATTTATACCCTTGGGCAGCCTGTGAGATCCTGTTTACATGGTGACAAATTATTTATAGCTGCCGCCACAGTGTATGTCACTTGTTGCTCTCTGAAACCGGGACATTTTGGCGTCCCGAAGCTGGGCACGGGGACAACTCATCAAAAAACAGGACTATCCCATTCAAAATGGGATGTATGGTCACTTTAGGCATGCATATATATTCATATGCATGCCTGGTTGTGTCTCGGCAGCGCAACCATCCAGGAATTTAATTTTTACCCCATTTGGGGTAATTTACCCCGGTACCCCAACCACTGAACTACAGACAAGGTAACAATTAGCACCCTTTTCTCTCTCTTTCTTCCTTCCTTTCTTTCTTTTTCTCTTTCTTTCTTTCTTTCTTTCTTTCTTTCTTTCTTTCTTTCTTTCTCTCTCTCTCTCTCTCTCTCTCTCTTTCTTTCTTTCCTTCTTTCTATAAAATCAATGGGCTCATAATGTATAATAGATGGTGTAAGGTATTGGTCTCATAAAATATACAGACTAAAAACATAAACCGGAGTCATAAAACATTATAAACTAATCTCTGTGGGACCTGAAACATTCAGATCCTATCTTGTTAAGCAGTTCACAACCAATCAAGCCAGGTATAAATGAATTGAATGCTTAAATTAATAAGGAAACCACAGGTGCTTAAGTATTTACAAATGAACTGGACAAAGTTGTTATATAGACACTGAGAAATGAAGTTTCTAGTCCTGATTCCTGAGGGGAACAATCCTGAATCTGGTTCCCACTCATAAGTGTTTGGCGCTGATAATACTAAAGCATTGCTAAAGTTTCCTCTGGCTGGCCAACTGCTCATAAGCTATTACAGGCAGACTGGTGGTAATTAACATTAATCCAGGGATAGACATTCAGAGATAATCCAGTCGGCACTACCAAATCAGGTTATTCGGATTATGGGTGATATAATGGGCCTGATTCAGAGGCTGAAAATAAGAACTTAAAGTTACACCTGGGCTAAACCATGTTGATTTCAGTGGAGTCAAATTTCATTTGTTGCAACAGTATTATAGTTAAAAGGTGATGTTTCCCAGCTCAAGTCTAATTAGCAGTTTAAAAGTGAAGCTGATCAGGTATCTGTGTGCAATAAGTAAAAGCAAAGCATTCTCCCTGCATGCATAAAATAAAATTAACTTGACTCCTCCTGAAATCAACATGGTTTTGCCCAGGTGTAACTTTAAGTTCTTATTTTCAATCTCTGAATCAGGGCCAATGAGCTGAATTTCTAAAGTGTGCAATGGTAAAGAATGCCACCAAAGGCTGATTAATGTGTTTCGTACCTGTTGAGGCTTTCTCAAGACATTGTAGTCAGTGTATCGTTGACCTTATAAAAAGCAACGTCCAATAATTAGCTGTGCAAATAGTTGTGCGATTAATCAGATCGATCAATTGTGGCTACCTGCCGCAATACATTAAGACAGTATTCTGGCTTCTCACAACACTAATCACATATTACCAAAATGCTTAGAAGCAGAAATGTAACACTATAAATTTCAGAAATAGTGATCAAATAATGAACTTAATCTCTGCAAGATACTTAAAGAAATAACAGCAAATTAGCTGGTGAACAAGGGTACAATATCCCTGTTACCATTGGACAGTGTGGCCCAGTGTACAACCAGCCAGGACAAAATAATGCCAACCGCGCCAAATAAAAGTGTCCTGTTACTTAGTTTGGTGGCCCTAAATCATTTGTTTCATGGCTGCTTTGCATTAATTGGTACAGAAGTGAAACGGTGGTTTGTAGAGAATGGCTGCATAGCAACAGCGGCTTATTGCAGATATTTGCTATTTTCTATTTGATTACCTATACACGTTATCTATTTTTCCATCTACATAAATTTTTCCACTTACATTTTTTTTTACATAATTCACTTCAATTATTCCTGTTGTTTCATATTGGATGGAATTGATAAAAACATAATAAAACAATGTTTCATGAATGTGTCTAATTTTCATAGCTCTTTTTGACTGCTGTAGATCAAAAATAATAAAATATAAATATCATTTGATGGATGCTTTTAAAACACTTCAAATACAAATATTCTTTTATTAACAAGTAAAATTACTATAACACATCTGTATGTATATTATTATTATTCTAGTTTATTTTTAAGGCGCTACACAGTATCCGCAGCGCCGTACAGAGTCAATAGGAAAGCCAGTAGTTACATATACAATAATTAATACAAGGTATAAAATCATAGAATAAGGAATACAATAAAGGTACAATGCAAAAATAAAATACAGTACAAAAATAACAGAACAATATATATGGAAAATAAAGATGCTGGGTATGTGTGTAGGAGCAGATGAATAAGAAGAGAGATACACAGTAGAGAGAAAAAGGTGGGAAGAGATGATGACAGGGTAGAGGTATGATGATAGGAGGAAGGAGGACCCTGCTCATAAGAGCTAACATGCTAAGTGAGAGAGGACAAATAAACAGGAGACACAATGATGTGGATGGGGAGGACATGTAAGCTTAGGTGGAAGAAGGGTAGGCTAGCCTGAAGAAGTGGGTTTTAAGGGAGCGTTTGAAGGATTGGAGGGGGGTGGATTTCCTGATAGATTGTGGTAAATTGTTAAAATGCAATGAGTCAGTCCACAAGAAGTCTTGGATGCAGG
>WWET01003978.1:109234-129894 GCA_011038615.1 Limnodynastes dumerilii | reverse complement strand
TCTGTCTCTCTACCTCTGTATGCGCAAGAAACACAGGACCGTAATTAGATATTTTATCGCCAGGGTCAAATATGAAAAATGGCGCCCGCAACCTTATATTAATAACCAGTTTAACTTTAAAAAAATGTAGCCCCATTTCAGATTTGCGCCCTTGGCTACCGCCCCATCACACACCTTATGGCCCTGAAAAACATATAAGCTATTTCTTATACATGCACTTTTATGTACAGTAAATAATAAATAGATGACCTGCAAGACTTGTAGGGGTATTTAGTTGAGGAAGACATGATTTCCCACCTCTCCCTCTGCTTTTCCGCTATATCGCACATCAAGTTAATTCACTCCAGTCTTTTGTAAGCATTGGCAACAATCTCTTTAGTTGTTCACTCTCATCTATTAACAGCATGAAGTTTTGTGGTTGCCATGTATTTTATAACCAGCAATTGCATATACAACTTTACAGTATCAGCCACTGCTGTGAAAATGCAATTTACAAATTAGAGACAGTCGAATGCTGATTTTCCTCTGTCTTTATTTTAAAAATGACTATATCAGGCTATATCATGGCCAATCAGCATACTTACCCTTCATTCTTTCGAAAACACCGCCTACTGCAGACCTATTGCCCCACTGCACCAACCGGACAGGTGAGTATAAGTAAGATGAGCTCTAGGGTTAGGCTGTAGGGAGGGAAGCCTTAGGGTCAGGCAGAAGGTAGGTTAGTCTTAGGGTCAGGCAATAGGGAGGGGAGTCTTAGAGTTAGACAGCAGGTAGGGGAGGCTTAGGGTCAGGCTACAGGGTGTAAAACATTAGGGTCAGGCTGCGGGGAGATGAGGGTTAGGGTAATGTAAGAGGAGGGTTAGAGTAAAAAATAGAAGAAGCCATTCTTACCATTCGCCGATTCGTCTTTGTCCTGGGAATCTTCATCCTGGGAATCATCGATTGCTTTTCAGCAAGGCAGAAGCAATCGATTTCTAGGCACTTTGGTGTAGCCTGGTAAAAAACATCCCTTTTGAAAAAGGGCCATTTGAGGCAGCGACCTACACCCACAAATTTAGTATGTTAGTGTGGAAAATTGTTCTGGCATCCACTTTCATGTACAGCCAACTGTAGTGGAAAAAGTACAAAAAACACAATGCACATTAGGCCTTAGGAAAATAGTGGGGAGAAACATAAATACTAAATATTGTCCATATGGAACTACAGGTATTAACATCGGTGGTAGTCATATTCCCAGCACAAGTAATCCCGATGAAAGAAATGCCAACATGAGTTTCCCTTTTGAAGAAATCCCGACATGGAAAAATAGCGGCAACAAAAATTACCGACTAGTCCAATTATTGTCAAAAATAAATTTCCTACACATCCCGGCAGTTAAATACCCAACAATTAACAAATCCAACAAATATAATCCTGTAGAATTATACTATTAATACGGATGGTCTCCATCTTCCATCTGGAGGAATGAATCATACCATCGGAGAAAATTTCCATCTATAACTTCAACAACCATCTTGCCTAGCTAACAATATATAAGCCGATTAACCAGTGCTTGGCAGGTCCACAACGGACTTGCCAAGCACTGGTTAATTGGCTTATATATGACTGATAGATGTTTGTCTCCTGAGTTCCCTCATTTGAATCAGCATTGAATGCCTCATATCATTTAGTCGGTTGTTTTAATTCCCCCTATACCTTACTCATATGCACTTTCAACTAACAGTGCACATGGATAATCATCCTATCAGTGATACCAAGGGCCTGATCTAGACCTACGGGCACCTTATGTCTGCACGAGGTCTGTACGGTCGTCATCGTAGCAGGGAGCGCATGCCCGTGTCCAGATTCCTACCCTAACTATTACGATCAGCTCTGCAGCCTTACAGCAGCATTGCTGATCGTAACGGGGCTTCCTCCCCTTTATGCATGCTATATCGCCGCCTTGACGGCGGCGATATAGCATGCATAAAGGGGAGAAAAGCCCCCTTTTCGTAACAGCCACCGGCCATTACACCGCCGTGTGAAGGTTGTGCGCATGCGCACAACTTTCACAACAGGGAAATTATGGCCGAGCTGTCTGTAATTCCCTGGGCGGCCATAGGTCTGGATCCTTATTACAGGTAAACCACTACTATAGGAATATAATCCTGTAGAATTATACTATTAATACGGATGGTCTCCATCTTCCATCTGGAGGAATGAATCATACCATCGGAGAAAATTTCCATCTATAACTTCAACAACCATCTTGCCTAGCTAACAGTATATAAGCCGATTAACCAGTGCTAGGTCTGAATTTATTTTTACTACATAGACTTCAAACAGCAGGGAATCACCAGAAAATATCCTTTGTATCCTTAAATAATTTGAATTGCAATGTTTTTAAGACTTGGGGCTAGATTTACTAAGCTTCTAGAAAAAATGGAGATGTTGCCCATAGCAACCAATCAGATTCTAGCTGTCACTTTCCTATTACAAGCCCCTGGATCTTGAAATCGTTACTTAAAATTTGTCTGTACACCTAGCAAGTTTTGATTAAAAAAAACAAAAAAAAATTAGAGGTAAACACATTTTTCTAGACCTTAAGTAAGTAAAGGCGTTACATTGACTATACATCCTTCTCAAAAAACACACAAGTCAATTTAAGGCATTTTTGCCTGTTTCCTACCTTTTAATAACTTTGATGCTACTTGCAACCTTTGATAGAGCTTTAGCTGGACCTTAGCTTATTAGCAATCTATGCGTGATTGTTCTCCTCTTTGGGGCTACAGGCTGTTTGTAAATTTAATAGCCTTAATTGTTGTTTTTGTTCTGTTTGCATTTTCTTTAGGAGCTACCACTTACTGATTATTGAATGTTCAATAAAGCTGCTGTTACAAACTGAAACAACTTCACAATTCCCTACTGTATATAGCAAGACTTGTTATGCTGTAAGAGTAAGCTTTTATAAACCTACTGCCTGCAAAATAATTCTTTCTTGGCTTTGAAACATTGCTGAAATCGTTTGTACCGATCTCAAATGATGAAAGAGGTTGATAGTGCTGCCTGGAGAGATTCATGCAGGAACATTGACAACAGCATATGCCTCCACTCTGACATAGGAAATGCTATTGACTGTGTAAATGCATCACATCTCAGTCATTATGTCAACTTGGCTTCACGAAGATCTATTCATAAAAATAGAAATCACTAGTGATTACAGAAAATCAATCTTCATTCTACAAACGATTTTTTATTTCTCCTTCATTACTGTCTACAGTAAGTACTGTGGATTTTTACTACCTTAAAGGAAAATATTAAATACCTTACCATAGACCTTAGTAGCAAAAAGAGAGGGAGTGTGTTCCCAAGTGCACACTTATATGCGTGGGTATAGTGGGAATCTGATTGTGGATCCTGCTGGTGCTGTATTTGGAAATCCAAATGCAACATAATTGGCTGTTTGGGTCCTGTCCATTATTATTATTATTATTGCAGATGGCAACTTATTTAAATGCAAGAGATGCTCTACAAGGCAACCTTTTACAAAATAAATAAGGAGAAAGTGAAGGGTAAATGAATGGTGTACACATTTAATAGGCAGGTGCAATATACAGCCTATTTCATTAGTGCTGGGTTATTACAGTTTTTTACAGGTTTTTAAAAGCTACTTTGAAAAAAAACTTTAGTACAATATGATAAGTAAAAAATAAAAAAAGCTACAAATGAAAGAAAATGGAAAAGTAGTATCACACCAACTATAAATAAAAATGTACATTGTAGTTATATTTTTTTTCCTACTCTTATTAATGTACTGTTTAGTCACCGAATGGCTTTTACTGTGTCTCAGCAGCTAATACAATTCAGTAGAAAGTAGAGATGTGTGAAATTGATTTTCTCGGAGGTGCTTTGGCATTCTGTTTTGCACAGCATGTGTTAATTTTCCTTTCTATGCATTTTTCTAAACATGAACGGGTCGATGAAAGTCAGTCAGTCTATTCCCTTTGTTATGGCTAAGGTATTAACGAGGGCATTTATGGCCATATTCCATAGAAAATATGCGATACTTGGTAAATTCCATGGCTCGGTTTTAAATAAGGTAACTATTTTGTGAACAGGTTTGCAAATGGTTTTTAAGTTTCATTGCTAATTAACATATATGGTTGAACAATTTCTTATGGGGAACATTTTTTGAGTACCAGTTGTGTTTGTCCTATGATACCTTTCTTTATTTCGGGCCATATTCAGAGAACCGTTATCATGGCGATGTGCATGCGTAATTTTAGGTACGTTTCAACTGCGCATGCGTAATTTTTTGTATGTACATTACATAGACTATACGCACGTTAAGTGACTTGTGAATGGGACTTGGGTACATACGTATGAATTTGCGTCGCAAAAATACGCACGTGAAAATTAAAATAAAAATGGGCGGAGGAAGGCATTTAAATAAAGGTATTTTGGCGTGATTAACATGAATCGCACGTACGGAGGAAACACACACGCAACTGCTCACGGAAAGTTACAAGTGGTCTATGGACTTGTAAGTCACCAACAGCATCGCTGAGAGAGGGGAGTGTTATGGGTGTGAGGGGGTTTGGCCTGCACCGACTGTGCGTATAATTGCGTTCTTTTAAGGAAGCAGTTCTCTGAATACGGCCCTTAATCTTTTGTTTCATCAAACAAAATGGAGTTTTCAAAATACTATGTTATGATTTTAGATATATTGTGGATTATGCACTGGAGTGAATTAAACTAACTGGCACACTTGGCAAATCAGAGTAGTACTTTATTTCTTGTTATTAAACTTGAACACACAGAGAGAGGGGTATAATAATGCCTTCATTGCATCACAAAACAATACAAATGATAACTAGGCATTACAAACAGTAAATGTTATATATCAGAAAATACACAAAACATGCCAGTAAATGTACCATTCCCTGTAAGGTTCCTCTGATAGTCTCTAGGCAGCAATGCAGTCCAGACAGTCTCACCAGTTGATGCTGCAGAGTCCTGTGGGTCATGGGACCCTGAGATGCTCAATGATTCAGTGTTCACACTCCAGCTGCAGACTTCTGTCTGCATAAATGTCTTGAAGATCCCAGACACTCACAGACCCTCCAACATGACCCATTCCATTAGGTACAATTCAATTCTTTCCTGAGCTTCCAACTGTCACTCATTTGGTCTAAATGAATTAACTGATATTTAACAAACTATTTGCCTGTTCAACAAAGGTGGTTATCATAGTAACTGACAGTTAGAAACTAAGGAGCAGAGTATTTAGTACCTAATGGAATGGGTCATGTTGGAGGGTACGCAAACAGCAATGCTCTTCTCCAACATAACAACATAAAGATACGCACGGACGGAGGACGCATACGCTCAGAAATGGGCACGGAAAGTTAGGGCTAGTCTATGGATGCAGAAGTCTCTGTATTTAACAAACTATTTGCCTGTTCAACAAAGGTGGTTATCATAGTAACTGACAGTTAGAAACTAAGGAGCAGAGTATTTAGTACCTAATGGAATGGGTCATGTTGGAGGGTACGCACTCAGCAATGCTCTCTACCAACATGGAGCTCCCTGCTTTTGGCAGGCTCCCCAAATACTACAGCGCCAGCGAGCCTCTCCTGATGGAGGAAAGTGTGTGGAAAGTCGTCAATGCCAATCAGAATAACCCCTCTCCACAGACAGGATGTCCTGCCAATGATGCTCCTGAGCTGGTAGTTGGCTTCCAACTGCCAGAGCTCCCTGTAGAGACAGGGGGCCGTATTCAGAGATCCGTATTTTTGGCGAATTCCGTGCATATTTTTAAGTACGTTTCAACTGCGCATGCGTAGTAACTTTTTATAAGCAGTTCTCATGGACTATATGCGTGGAAGTGCCTAGCGGACGGACTTGTGAATCGGACGTGGGAAAATCCGCACGAAACTCCCACGGAAAAATATGCATAAAGAGTTAAGGAATTTACATAGAAATGGGCGGAGAGGCATTTATATGAAGGGAAGTGGGCGCGATTATAAAGATACGCACGGACGGAGGACACATATACGCTCAGAAATGGCCACGGAAAGTTAGGGCTAGTCTATGGAGGCAGAAGTCTCTGTGAGCATGGATTAGCAAGGGGAGTGACTGGGGTTTTGGTGGGTGTAACTTGCTCCGTCCGTGCGTATATTTGCGTCCCGATCGCCAGACGGATCTCTGAATATGGCCCAGAAGAAGGGGGAGGATAGGTGGATATGCAGCCCCCTCGCCTACATCCTGCAGATAGACACTGGGACAGCCTGACACTGCACTATATGGACAAATCACAACAAACACTGAACACACGCTATCACCTAGAAACTACACATTTAAGTCTGCATGGTAGACAAGGGATAAAAAGTACCATGTCCTTGTGTGAAACGAGGTGCAGGGTAACAGTCACCTTTTATGTCCCTTCATTTCATCACAACATGTAAAGGCAAAATATGTTGTTAAAATGACTTTATTGAGTAACTGTAAAATTAGTGTAAAGCGTAGGGGCAGCTTCTGACTGATACATTTATACAGAGTTTAGTCACATTAGATTGTGTGTCAGGGACTTAACTTGTACAGTGACAGTTTCCTGCTTTCAGTGTGTTCTTAGGGAAGAGCTGTGTTTAATGCTAATATCTTTTCAATGCACCATGGTTAGACCTTCTTAGAAAAACGTTATGAGCATGGATCAAAGCTTTCATATGTCTTTGCTCATATTGGACCAGTTTTCTGTATGCACAGAGCTCTGCCAGTCCACAGGAAAGAAGGGAGTGTTCTCCCCTGTTACTGCTCTCGCTTGTGCAGATTTGGCAGCACTTATGCAGCCATAACTCTACCTTAGGTGTCCTGTTCAGATCAGCAGTCCGTAAAACCGTTGATCCGCACCAGGGTCGGATTATCTATGGGGCGAACGGGGCGATCTTCCCGAGGCCCCTACACACAAAGGTGCCCCCGCAGTGAAAGAGAATGGATGTCAGTGATTGACATTCTTCTCTTAAGCACAGTTTATCGCTGCCGCCGTCATATTCCGGCAGCTGCAATAGTGTACTTAAGAGGAGGATGTCAATCACTGACATCCATTCTCTTTCACTGTAGCCGGGGAGCAAGGGGTCGGAGCTTTCACGTAGCATTCCTGAAAAAGGACTAGACTCAAATAAATAGGGGCAATAGGGGGCAATTTTGCTGTATGTTAATTTGAAGCCCCCCACGATTTAGTTGCCCAGGGGTCCCCACAGACCTTAATCCGGCCCTGATCCACAAAGAACACTTAAGCCCAGCCCAGACTGTAAAATGTACATGCTCTCCCCCCACCCACCTAACAGAGTTTAGGTTAGTGGAGGGGATGCACGGGCCTGTCGGATGGATCACCAGGCATACAGAACTAAGTGCCATACGCCTGGAGATCTGCACTGTAACATCTGGCGTCTGCATGCTCAAGCTGATTGCGGAAGCAGAGGGCCGAACGGTAGTCTGAATCCGGCCCTTTGTCATGATATTAAATTAAATTAAGTTAAACTGTCTCATGAAAATCTTGAACAAACAATTACTTCCAAGGTCTTGAAAAGTACTTTTTTTTTTTATTGTTTTTTTTTTAAAGCAGTCATTGTGATTTAATAAGGGCTATCAGGATACAAGGAGTTAGAATCAGAGTTCACGAAATTCCCTGGCCCATAGGTTGAACATTCACACAGGTAAGGAGAAGAGAAAGGTAAAATAATATCATACTTTAAAGTCTGTTACTGGTTAATGGCAGTGTTGCTAAGGGAAGTGGGCGTGATGATAAATATACGTATGGACGGAGGACACATACTCTCGGAAATGGCTGCGGAAAGTTACAGCTGGTCTATGGAGGCAGAAGTCTCCATGGGCATGGATTAGCAAGGGGAGTGATTGGGGTTTTGGTGGGTGTTACTTGCTCCGTCCGTGCGTATATTGGCGGACCGATCGCCAGATGGATCTCTGAATACGGCCAAGAAGAAGCGCGAGGATAGGTGGATATGCAGCCCCCTCGCCTACATCTTGCAGATAGACACTGGGACAGCCTGACACTGAACTATATGGACAAATCACAACAAACACTGAACACATGCTATCACCTAGAAACTACACATTTAAGTCTGCATGGTAGACAAGGGATAAAAAGTACCATGTCCTTGTGTGAAACGAGGTGCAGGGTAACAGTCACCTTTTATGTCCCTTCATTTCATCACAACATGTAAAGGCAAAATATGTTGTTAAAATGACTTTATTGAGTAACTGTAAAATTAGTGTAAAGCGTAGGGGCAGCTTCTGACTGATACATTTATACAGAGTTTAGTCACATTAGATTGTGTGTCAGGGACTTAACTTGTACAGTGACAGTTTCCTGCTTTCAGTGTGTTCTTAGGGAAGAGCTGTGTTTAATGCTAATACCTTTTCAATGCACCATGGTTAGACCTTCTTAGAAAAATGTTATGAGCATGGATCAAAGCTTTCATATGTCTTTGCTCATACTGGACCAGTTTTCTGTATGCACAGAGCTCTGCCAGTACACAGGAAAGAAGAGAGTGTTCTCCCCTGTTACTGCTCTCGCTTGTGCAGATTTGGCAGCACTTATACAGCCATAACTCTACCTTAGGTGTCCTGTTCAGATCAGCAGTCCGTAAAACCATTGATCCGCACCAGGGCCAGATTATTCATGGGGCAAACGGGGCGATCGTCCCAAGGCCCCTACACACAAAGAGGCCCCCACAAAATGCAGTAAAGGAGAATGAATGTCAGTGATTGACATCCTTCTCTTAAGCACAGTTTATCGCTGCCGCCGTCATATTCCGGCAGCTGCAATAGTGTGCTTAAGAGGAGGATGTCAATCACTGACATCCATTCTCTTTCACTGTAGCCGGGGAGCAAGGGGGCGGAGCTTTCACATAGCGCTCCTGAAAAAGGACTAGACTCAAATAAGTAGGGGCAATTTTGCTGCATGTTAATTTGAAGCCAGGGCCCCCCACAATTTAGTTGCCCAGGGGCCCCCACAGACCTTAATCCGTTCCTGATCCACACAGAACACTTAAGCCCAGCCCAGACTGCAAAATGTACATGCTCTCCCCCCACCCACCTAACAGAGTGTAGGTTAGTGGAGATGGGTGCACGGACCTATCGGATGGATCATCGGGCATACAGAACTAAGTGCCATATGCCTGGAGATCCGCACTGTAACATCTGGCATCTGCATGCTCAAGCTGATTGCGGAAGCAGAGGGCCGAGCGGTAGTCTGAATCCGGCCCTTTGTCATGATATTAAATTAAATTAAGTTAAACTGTCTCAAGAAAATCTTGAACAAACAATTACTTTCAAGGTCTTGAAAAGTACTTTTTTTTAATTGTTTTTTTTTAAAAGCAGTAATTGTGATTTAATAAGGGCTATCATGATACAAGGGGTTAGAACCAGAGTTCACGAAATTCCCTGGCCCATAGGCTGAGCATTCACACAGGTAAGGAGAAGAGAAAGGTAAAATAATATCATACTTTGAAGTCTGTTACTGGTTAATGGCAGTGTTGCTGAGGTATTTTCTTTCCTGCGTTTCTGTGGTTAGCAGATTAACCCCTGCCTTTCATGCACCTGTTTGCATTTACCTATAAATCTATTGAGCAACTTCCATTTTGGGTGTACTCTTTGGGAGCTTGTCTGGGAGCAGCAGCTGAGAGGGGGAGTTGTTCCACAGCGGCAATTTTGGAGACTTTAAGGGGTGTCTCCTAAAGGGGCTCTCAATTTAAAAACATATATATATATGACCCAACATTGGGACTCTCATTGTTAGAGTTAGGACCACCATATGTAGAAAGGCATTGACGGTGGCTGGTGGCTTATCATATATTTGCGCAAATATGTGCAACGGACATTTCTGCGTTTTATTTTACAGATAGACGATATAGTCTGTTACTGGCTAATGGCAGTGTTGCTGGGGCATTTCCTTTCCTGTGTTTCTGTGGCTAGCAGATTACCCCTGTGCCTTTCATGCAACTGTTTGCATTAACCTATAAATTGATTGAGCAACTTCTATTTTGTGTGCATACTTTAAACAAGCATGACAGTGATTATAGTAGTCCCTATAAGGTTACCTTGAGAGTTTCTAGCGAGTGGAGAGATAGCAATAGAAACAGTCTCACCAGGTCATGCTGCAGAGTGCTGGGTGGCACAGGAAATGCACACTGACTCAATGGCCACACTCCAGCTACTGACTCTTGTCCTGTCTGACGTCTTGGGAACCTGGCTGCTCAGCCAATGCTCTCCACCAGTGTGATGGAGATCTGAGTTTTTGGTCCATGACATACACACCAAGTTCTATAAAGCCAGCGAGGGAATGAAATCTGTAGCAGGTCCTCTCTGCAGTTTTCATCAATTGACCATATTTCTCCTGGGTCCTGACAGAGGTTCCTACCTCAATGCCAGCCTGGATTAGAATCACTAAGCTACCCCCATGCAGTGTATTTTTGCTCATTACCCAAGTTTCCATGGTATAGGCCAGCCTTACAGGGATGTCTGGAAGTGGGAGCCCCAGCTTTTGGTTGCCCCTGGGACAGGGAATTGAGATCTGAATACTGTAACAGTGTGACTTACACTGAATTCTAATGACAATCACAGCACACATTAAGCACACTATAACAAATAAACTACATATTAATGTCCTCATGGAGTACTTATGAGAAACGAGGTGCAATGTAACTGTCACTATGTAGGACCCCTCTTTTCAGGGAAATATATTTCAAGGGAAATATTCTCAAATTATAGGAAGCACTTTGATCTAATGTCTGCTGATTATTATAATTATCCCTGGCAGGTGCAGGCAGCGGTTGTCATAATCCAGATGCAAGAAATCCCAACATCAATTTCCCTAACGCTAATGTAGTTAGAGAATATCTGCAAGTGAAAGGTGTAACCCCACACAGTTTAACACTTCATTTATTGTCTGGGGGAAACAAGAAGCAGGAGCAGGGTCCACTATTCCAGGTCACCCACCACTCCTGCTTCTTGCTTGACTTGAGATACAGAGAGCTGTCAGTCTACTCTATGGGGACAACCCTCTGCATCCCAAGTCAAGACAGAAGCAGGAGCGGTGGGTGATCTAGAACAGCAACCTCTTTACCGTGCCCACCAGTAGTTATCCCATGCAATTCCAGGAACCTATTTGTCTGTATTTCTGGACACAATTCTTGTTTGGATTACAGTGTTCTGTCATGTCTTGTCGTGTCTAGTTGATATCTAAACCAGCGGTTCTCAACCTTTTTTTGGGGAGAGTACTAATTACCTACTATGGAATTAAGTCAAGTATCACTTAGCATATCATCTTATCATGTAGGCCATACCTATTTATACATTGTTTATTTTTTATTTTTAAAAATTTTTAAAATTAATTTTTAGGTACATTTTCTCTATAGTACCTTTGACCAACAAGATATTTTATTAAATATGTCCTTTTGTCCTGATAGGGAGAATAAGTGCAGTCAAAATGAATCTTCTCCCCCGTCTGATGTATTTGTTTCAGACCCTCCCTATATTGGTTCCCGCCTCGGTGTTTAAAACCTTACAAACCTCATGTATGAAATTTATATGGGAGGGGAAGAAACCTAGGCTGCGTAGGGCTATATTGGCTAAATCCTCGGTAGAGGGAGGCTTGGGGGTGCCCCTGTTACATAATTATTATTTAGCGACGCAGCTGAGCCACATCGTCACATGGCATTCTAGGCCAGGTATCAAAAGGTGGGTGGACATAGAAAACGCACTTCTTGATACAGGCAGGGTGGAGTATCTTCCCTGGTTATCTAAATCCAACCGACCGAGCGAGGTTCAGGGGGTCCCCACCATACAATACACTCTCAAAACATGGGACATGATTCATTCAAAGCTGAAGCTCACTTCTTTCCCTTCACCTTTGACTCCCATCTGGCTACATCCACATTTCCCTAAGAGTGTCCCTTCTCAAATAACACAGTCTTGGGCGAAGAAGGGCGTAGATCGTTTCCTTCATATTCTGGGGCAATATGCCCCTCAAACTTTTGCAGATTTCAGAACCAAATACAGTCTCCCTGA
Organism: Limnodynastes dumerilii; assembly: GCA_011038615.1. Classification (NCBI taxonomy): domain Eukaryota; kingdom Metazoa; phylum Chordata; class Amphibia; order Anura; family Limnodynastidae; genus Limnodynastes; species Limnodynastes dumerilii. Next base: position 117,825 of record WWET01003978.1, on the reverse strand, counting down.
GTCAGCTTTCTATCTGTACCTTCAAGCCCGCAAATTCATCCAGTCTGAAGCTCACTCTAAGACCTTGCGGCGCCCAACTCAGTTCGAGCGCTTCTGTATCTACTCAGTGGGGCAAAAAGGCATGATTTCTCTATTGTATCATTCGGTGTTGCAACCCATACCTGAGGAACGAGAACCGCATGAACTAGCGTGGGAAGAAGATTTAGGGGCTCCGTTGGATGGCGAGGTATGGTCGGATATCAGGCTCCGCGTCGCCAAAGCGTCCATCAGTGTGGGAGTGAAAGAAACGGCCTACAAGGTATATACGCGCTGGTATTTAGTCCCCTCTAAACTACATATTTTTTTCCCCTCGGTATCTAGTCAGTGCTGGAGAAACTGTGGGGAGACTGGCTCATTTTTTCATATTTGGTGGAGCTGCCCTATAATAGCCCGCTTTTGGAGGGATACAATTAACTTTCTCACTCAAGTGTTAGAGATCGATCTTCCTGTGGACCCCGCGGTGTACCTCTTAAGTAAGCCTATTTCTGAGTTGCCTAAGCCAACGGAAAAGCTCCTAGTACATTGTTGCAATGCAGCTAAGTCACTAATCGCTAAGAACTGGAAAAATCCCCAGGCACCCTCGCATACAGCTCTTTTGAATAGGATTTGGCATGTGTCAGCTATGGAATATATAACGGCCTTAATGAATAACAGGGTGCACCATTACCAAACTACATGGTCCTTGTGGCATAGCTTTTTTAACGCGTCTACCCCTGGGGTGCTCTGAGAGTAATTGGTCTTTACCCACCCTTCTTTCTTCTTTTTCTTATTCTTGTTCCTACCCTCCCCATCTCTTTAAATCTTCTCCTATCCTTCAACAGTTTTGCCAGTCGAGTATAAGTTTTCGTTAGATAAGTATGGTACCCATTATTGTGGTGCCCGTGTTCTGTATAGATAACATCCACAGAATAATTGGTGAATACTTTACTAATGAATAATATTCCACTGTAGGTATTATGTATGTATAATTGCTTTTTTAGTACAGGGATATTTGCCCATTTCCTTGCCTACATCTTATGTTTATTGTTAAACTTTCAACTTTATCTCGTGTTGCACTGTATATGGTACCGACAGTTGTTGTATGTCTTTATACAAAAATTTTTTTGAAAAAATTGACACAAATAAAGAGATTGAAATTTTTTTTTACCAATACTCACCTCTCTACCGAGGTCCCTCGAAGTCCCTTGAAGTGCTCTGCCCGCAGTGCAGGCACTTCATATCGAATGAAGTGCCTGCGCATGCGCAGAGTCTTCAAAACCGCACTTAGAAAATTTCAGCCCAGATATGAAAACCCACTGTGCATGCGCAGGGTCTTCATATCTGGGCCGGAGTCTTCTAAGTCGGACGCGTCTGCCGGACAGGTAAGTTTTGTCTTTAGTTACAAATTTTCTTTTTTTTACATAGCCGCATCCACCATCATTCCAGCGGTCTCCCCACACATACCCCACTTTTCCTCCCCCTAATAATCAGGGGGAGGAAAAGGGGGGAATATGGGGAGATTGCTGGGATGAAGTCTCTAACGCCATCCTCAGATGGCGCTATTTTTTCCTTCACTGCCGAATCAGAATTTTGGCAGTGAGGGATAGTAACTTGTAGTTAGTGCTGGCACTTGTTAAGATCAACGGGCCAGCAAATCTTTATGAAGTGTTTGTGCATCGCCATGGAAACAGCAGATTTCCATGGCAAATGCACTTTAGTAAATTTTAAAGTGTTAATTTTCAAGTGATAATGAGCGTTTTAGTGTTAAAACACCCATTATCACCCGAAAATTTAAATAGTAAATGGAGCCCTATGTGTGTTGTCCAACTTTGTGGCGAGGATGACTTAGTTCATTCAGTGCTGAATACGATAAAGGTCCGTTCTACACACGTCTGATGTGAATGTAACACTGTAGTTCTCCACGTAATTTAGGAATGGATGTGTCTCAGACAAGTTCGGCACCGACGGGACGCTGAAAGGTTTCCACGTGCGTCTGAAGTAAACCTAGTGCAGGCAGTCTCTAGGGAAACTTGTAAACAAAAAACTCTCCTCCGTCGGAAGTCACCACCGCCCCACTCTGATGTAAAGGACCCGGGTGTACGAGCTCATAGGTGGTGCTAACAGCAGTTTGGGATGTGCAAATGATACTGAGGCTCATTAACCAGTACCTTGTTGACGCGTTGCGAATCTGACAATTCTTTTTCAAGGCTATGAGGGACTGATTCACATGAGGACTTATTTATAGTGTTTTAAAGTTAAAATTGACCAATAGGAGAAAAGCAAGACAATCCATATATAAAATATCAGGGGAAATTCTTCCACAAACAGGGAAATTAATATTACAAATAAAACCAGATAATATAAAAAAGAAAAAACAATAAAAAAATAAAAAGATTTCATATACAATAAGATCAAATATATATACGTAGGATAACCTAATTTTTGTACATGAGGTAACAAAAACACAGATTAACAGAGAGAAAATTTGTTAACCCATAAGAAAGAGGTTCTTACAGGAATTATGCGTGAATGGAAGGAGGTATCTATATATCTCCATCTAATATATAGTAGGAAAGAAATTATTTCTTCATTATTAAAATTAATAAAGGATGAAACATTAATAATAAAATAAACAAACAATTTGCTGGGATAACCTGATTTTTTGGATATGGGGTAACATAATTTTTTTTTAAACAATAAATACATATTGGCAAAGGGAAAATTAATTAACCCATAAAAAAAAGGAAAAAAAAGGAGATATTTGTATATGCCGTCTAATATATAATAAAAAGGAATTACTTTTTCATTATTAAAATCAACCAAGGATAGATAAATAAGGACTGGTTCACACGAGGACTTATTTATAGTGTTTTAAAGTTAAAATTGACCAATAGGAGAAAAGCAAGACAATCCATATATAAAATATCAGGGGAAATTCTTCCACAAACAGGGAAATTAATATTACAAATAAAACCAGATAATATAAAAAAGAAAAAACAATAAAAAAATAAAAAGATTTCATATACAATAAGATCAAATATATATACGTAGGATAACCTAATTTTTGTACATGAGGTAACATTATTTTTTTAAAACAAAAACACAGATTAACAGAGAAAATTTGTTAACCCATAAGAAAGAGATTCTTACAGGGATTATGCTTGAATGGAAGGAGGTATCTATATATCTCCATCTAATATATAGCAGTAAAGAAATTATTTCTTCATTATTAAAATTAATAGAGGATGAAACATGAATAATAAAATAAACAAACAATTTGCTGGGATAACCTGATTTTTTGGATATGGGGTAACATAATTTTTTTAAAACCATAAATACATATTGGCAAAGGGAAAATTAACCCATAAAAAAAAAGAAAAAAATGAGATATTTGTAAATGCCGTTTAATATATAATAAAAAGGAATTACTTTTTCATTATTAAAATCAACCAAGGTTAGATAAATAACAATCAAAAAACAATAAAAAAAACTATGAAAAAACTAATAATTTACTTAATCTTCATCCCCCTAGAGGGGAGTGATTTTAAAAATGATAGTATATATTTAAATGTGGGAACCACTAATAAATATTTTCCATATATGATAAGGTTGCTATTTAAATCATAGGATACTAAAAATCTGGAAATAATAAAAATGGATTGGGCCACACAGCACCTGCCTCCATCTTCCACCCTATAAATCTGGATTTCAACTGTCTATACACTTCAATAGATTCCACATTAATTTATATTTTAAATGTCAAATTCTCAAACTAATCAAGTCTTCTTAAGAAACTAGGAGAAAGGATATTCCTGAAAACTCCCACTAACATCATACAGGCCATTTTATATGGATAAGCATCCTGTGGTACTGGGTATTCTCTGGGGGTACCCCCCTCCAGGTACTGACCCAGCCTTGTCCTACTTAGCTTCCAAGATCTGATGGGGTTGGGCACTTTAAGGATAGTTTGATGCAGTGGAGGGTTCCAAATTGCATCCCTTGATGTATTGGGGTTTCTTCAGGATTTAATACTTATAGGAACCATTTTAACTTGAATTCACTATTAAGGCCCAAAGGAGAAAGAGATTTTAGCTGATGAATCCATCTCATTTCAGCTTTCGCTAGTCTTGATTCTAAATTATTACTTCTCCAACTAGATTTTATATTTTGTATACCCATGAATATTTTAATGGAATCTAGTGAACATTCATGTTCTTCTTTAAAATGACATAATAACGAGTGGTTGCTTTTACCTTTTAAAATGTTATATGTATGTTCCTGGTGCCTTGTTTTTAATTATTTAATTATTACTTTACCATTAACATTAAATTCAAACACCTTTTTGGGCCTTTAACCGCTATACATAGCTTACAGCTGCCACATCGATGAAAGCCCTCCGTTTTAATTTTCCCTTTATCTAAGTTCCCAAAGGCTCTCTTCACTAATCTATCTTTTAAATTGGGGGCCTTTCGATATATGAAACTGGGGTTCTTGGGGAGGAAATGTTTCAGAGTAGGATCTTTTAATAAAATATTCTAATTCTTCTTTTTTATTTTTTCTATATCTTTATGCATAACATTTTACTGTGTAATCAATGCCAAATTGTGTAATTTGGCATTTATTACACAGTGGATGTATCTTCCTTCTTTTTCTTTTTAGAAGGTCTTCTTGTTTTAACTTCCCCGTCTCAATGGCTAATGCTTTGAGATCTTCCTTAGGGTAACCTTTCTCCTTAAATTTGTCTACCAAATCATTCGCTTGTATTCTATATACATCTTTCTCTGTACAGTTTCTCCTGATCTAGAGATCCACCTATTTCTTTTCAAGACTGAAATGGGGCTTTGTAATGGATGTATGGTCCTTCAATCAGCATTGCATTGTATTCTATTATTTTTTTATGTTAACTGACATGCTTTAATAAAAAGTAAAAGAAAAAGTCATTAAGTCATGCAGACTCCTTTATAAGTGTCCCTGTTCATCTGAACTGAAATCATTGATTGGCCCATGTAAGTACTGGAGGTCTTACCTGTATACACAAAGCTGAACTGAGAGTTCTATGCTTGCTATATAAGCATATAAGCTGTATTTCTTCCTTCTTGGAGATCTTGTAGGAAATAAAGGGATTGCAGCATGGGGATGGGACTCGGCAATGTGATTTAATGCAGATCACTGCCTGAAGTCCTGCCCTATGTAAGTCAATGCTGAAATCCATAGCATTACTAAAATGGGACAGGGATTGATGACACAAACAATGGGCCAGATCCTGACCTACGCATGCCTTATAGGCGTGCAAGATCAGTATGAACGATTGCGTAGTGGGGAGTGCATGCACTTACGTGTCCAGATTCCTACCTTAAAATTTACGACCATTTCTGGTCGTAGCGTGCCTTCCCCTGCCCCATCCAGAAAAACAATGATTGCTTCTCCACAGGGCTGTTTCCAGGGGCGGACGAGCCTTATTGTCCCCTCCTTCTGTTTGTTCAATCAACCTTATTGCACCTGCCTTCTGTGTGTCCCCTTATTAGTATAACTATCTCCGCCTTCACGACGGAGATGCGACATGCGTAAATGGGGGGAAAGCCCCCTTTTCGTAAGAGCCGGCGTATGCAACTTACGTTATGTACGCCGGCCATTACGGTGTTGTAAGAAGGTTGTGCGCATGCGCACAGCCTTCAATATAGGAGAATTACGTATGAGCTGTACGTAATCCCTCTAGCGGCCGTTCCTTAGGATCAGCCCCAATGTGTCCATCCTGTCCTTTGAAACACTGTGGATCAATGCACTGATAGATAATAGGCGGGACTTGATGTCATCGTTTGCATTAAATGATGTCATTGTACCCAAATGCGGCAGCTTTTCCTGCTCTCTCAGGATTTTGGTTGTCACCTGGATTTTCTAGGGTTTGAAATGAAGCATAAAAGTAGACCAAAACTTAGGGGGTGAAACATCTTTGTTTTTATTTTTCATGATTTATAGAAGTAAAAATTAACCACAGAGTAAATAAGCAAATATGTGCTATGAAATCTACATGCATTTTTAGTTATACTGCAAGCATTCTATTTATTTCTGTATATTGAGCACATTATGGTAACTATATATAAAACCGTTATATAGGTTTTTGTTTAGTGAAAGTATATTACTATACAAATTCTTTATAAATAAAACATACACTTTTTCTTTGCTCATTTACAGGGAAGACACAACCTATGCTGTAAGTACATCTCTTAAAATAATAAACATACTTTCATTCTCATAAGGAGTGTCATAATTACATTTTCCCAATATAAAGAATTTGGTGTTGTTACCAGTAAATTTTAAATATAACATTGCAATACTTGATTCAATTGATACTAAACTGATACTAATGTATTTTTAGTAGATGCAAACTAAAGGTTATGATTTAATATTTATTTAGAATAACAACAGATCAAATATCCTTAACCACCCTAGACTAAAATAATCATTATTACCTTTCACCCATTTCTCAGAAGCTTTATTCTCTTTTAACACTCACAATCAAACAACCTACTAAACCCTAACCAAGATTACTGTGTGAAAGGATCACATTTCCCACTGCAGTCTGGTTTGACAAATATGCTATTTATTTCATTTACTTCATGTATCAAACTTCTATACCTCTATAAATAGAATGCTTTGAGCCCAATTCTCTTACTACTCTGTTTTAGAATGCCCAGCCTTATTTTATATTTACTGCCACTTTATGAAATGTTACTAAAATAATTAAAATGTATCTCTTACTTGCATTTAGTGTTTATCCCTTAAATATATTTCATGGTTGGTGGCCAACTATAAGACATCCATATTATATACATCAGTGTTCTAATGGGAGAGAGGATACGTGAGAAAACTGTTTTGTGAGCCATTAACATCAATCTCAATCATGGTATTACACATGCTTCATGTGACGTGAAGACCATATCTAGAGACACATCATGGTTTTACATATCAAAACCATATCTAGGGACATTCTTAGATTTATAGTCTCTTTGGTTACTTAAAGCTCCCTTAGAAGGTCAGGAGAATGACTGGATAACTGTGGGAAAGCAGTGTTACTGTCTACCTTTTGTAAACTTGTCACTCTAATGTCAATGTTTTTAAACAGTATTAAATTGTAATGGTGACCTTCTGATTTCTTGGAATAAACACCAATGACTCCTTGGAGATTTTTCTATGGCTCTGTGGTTTGTCACTATATACTGTGCTGTTATAACTCATAAATATTATGTTTATACTTAGTGGAAAGTTTAAAAATAAATTGCCTCAGTATGTATGAGCAAACAAGTGGATATCCAATCACAATACAGCTAAACATTTACTAGATTGTATAGCCATAGTAATGGTCTGTAATTTATTGTTTTACATTCTAGTGTTTATCTTATGGAGAAAAATAAAGGGTAGGTATATATCTGTAAAATGATGCAGTGTGGTACTGAATGATAAATACGTAATATGTAGATTGTATTATTGTACTGTTTTTCATATTTGTTATTATAGTGCACCGAATTGAACAATGAATTGTTAAGCTAACCACATATGTAAGAAGCAGTGGGCACAGATGCACACCATTAGAGGTTTTTCCTTCTCACTTTCCACTTTGTTACTGCCTTTAGGATGAAGTTAATTTAAAGCACTGACCATGGACAAGATCAAGATAGATGCCGGTCCTCCAATTGCTCTGATTGTAGCGCCAGTGGGGATCCAATATCTGATCCCTGTTGAAGTTAGGTCCCTACCTTAAGATTTATGATCCAACTTCACTTAAAAAATAACAAACCATCCTACAGGTTCTACAAACATCCTCAATCTGGCAGTCTGTATTATCAAACTTACAGCATGTGATTCAGGACAATAACCAGAAACATATAGAATCAATAACTTTGTTCATTTTCCATGATAATAACAGCTCAAGGGGAAATATTAAAAACATAATATACACTAACAGTGTTTGACCACCGATAAAAAATAAATAACAAGAGAATTTTTCAGCCAATTGACTTCTCATCAAATTATAAATCAAAAATGTATTTAAAAATGTATCTACAGTAAGAAAATTTTTTGAGATTCCTCTCAGTTATATCACCAATCTTACATCAAATTATGATATATACTTAATTTTATTTCAATAAGTGAGGAAAACACCTAAATCTAACCCTTGTGTTTACACCCGCCCTACCAGCTGGAACCAGCCTGGAACCCATTGAAAACTTTGGAACCCTGTATTGCATCGATACAGATGAGAGTAACGAGAGGGTGTTTTTCGATCCTAGCGATCGGATAGGAAATCTGATTCCTTTGTGATTGCTTACAACTGAATATGTTCATCTTGGCTCAGCTCCTTTTGCCTTGTGACCTTTTTTAATTTCAGCTGTTATAGATGTAGTACCTGTACAGAACAATTTTTGTTAATGTTTCTGGCACACTATACTGCTTTCTAATGGGGATAGTGAGCTAGCCAGGGACCGCTGCGCAGGTGCCTAGGTAAAAAAAAACAAAAAAACCTTCTATGAACGTCGCAAATCACCTCCAGGAAGTACCCGGCGCTAATGAGAGGA
>WWET01003978.1:71624-83778 GCA_011038615.1 Limnodynastes dumerilii | reverse complement strand
GGGGAGTACGGGTGAGTTAGGTGCGGTTCAGTCTGCACCTAACTCACATGTAAGTGTGAATCAGGGCCAATGCTACAGCAGGATAATTACCTGATTATTATGCTTTTGTTTAATGTATATCTGGTTACACACTGGAGCTTATCCACAGTTTGAGAATAAGAGAAAAACAGGGTCAAGTGTAGATCTAACAAAATCATGTTACAATATGGGGTCGGCAAATGTCAAATGGAAACCGAAATCAAGTTGAAAACTGTTTTGTAGCTGAACCCTAATTTACACAAGAAATATAAAGCTATGTAGTACTTAAGTACTTATTTGTGTAAAAATTTACAGACTAAGGCCCATATTCAGACCACCGGACATATTGCATATACGTCCAGTGTTTACCGAAATGTGATACTGCGCATGCGTAGTAATTTTTTTACGTAATCTACGTATCTTTTCGTTACGAAGATTGCGTATATGCGGTCTTGAAAACCGCCAATATGCAATCTACATAACGAAACGATACGTAGATAAAAAATAAAAAAATTACTACGCATGCGCAGTATCACATTTCGGTAAACATCGGATGTATAAGCAATACGTCCGACGGTCTGAATACGGGCCTAAGTATGAAACAATATTGAAGTTCTATGTGCAAAAGCAAAGTAATTTCAGTGCATGCAAAGAAATGTAGATTCATTTGCACCCCTCACACTGCAACAAGGTTTTGCTGAGTTGTACATTTGTACCCAGGCCAGCGCAATGTGGGGAGGATGCACTGCAGGATGCTGCCAGGCTGCCGAGGCGCTTTCCTGCTTCCCGTTCCACAGTGCAGACCTCATCATGAGCTGCGCAGCCTCAGCCTGCCTGTCTTACAGACAGTGTAATAGGTGCTGCAGCACAGCAATGAGATTTCATACCCACATACTTTTCCGAGTGGATCATCGAAAATAAGGTGAACGGAGGACAGGTAAAGCAACAGTCAAAGCACCTGCTTCGAGAGGCAAGAAATATTGGCACATGAAATCTCAGAGCCGAAATACCTGACACCATAAACAGAACATTCTCTCAGGACTTCGCCACACATCACAAAATAGCGTGAGTAACGATTCCTTTAGAGCAGTGATGGCTAACCTATCACACTCCAGGTGTTGTGAAACTACAAGTCCCAGCATGCCTTAACTGCAAAAGCATAGCGGATACCTGACAAAGCATGATGGGAAGTGTAGTTTCACAATACCTGGAGTGTCACAGGTTAGCCATCACTTATGGTGATACCCATCCTGTGACCCATAGTCTGTGCATTAGAATGTGTCAGTGAATATTGACTAAACTTCCATATGAACCTTTTCTCTCATGTCTCCTTGTGAATCTCAGCGCTAGATTAACCAATACATTGTTTCTCCTTTGTCCCATTATCTATTTAAAGGGAGGCAATCTACGTACCGAACTGGTATGTAGATTGCGTAAAGACCTACTACGCATGCATTGTAGGTCATTTACTAAGGATCCGCACCTAAGAAGCGTCTGCTTCTTAGGTGTAAATATGGGCCTATATCTGATAGCTAAAGACTGAATCCAGACTGATGCAAATTACTCATTTTCTGCTTCCGCTTGTGAATACGAACACACCAAACTTCTGAATTCTTTTGATCCAGACTTCTGTACTGGAAGTGTTTTTAAGAACAGGGTAGGATGGGTACAGTATGTATGCTAGGTAGAAGGGGGTATTTTATTTATAGAGCAAAGGACTTTTTCCACCCTTATGCCCTATCCATACACCCGTCCTCACTTAAAATGGGAACAGTGCAGAAAAAGTAAAATTTGGTGAATGGATCAAGTCTGTCTGTGCAAGGAAAGATACAGGGGGTCTCTGCTGTCGATTTGCTTGGAGCTCCGAGTGCAGCGGAAGCAGAGATCAGAGACTTTGTTCTGGAAGCAACACTCTCTGACACATTAGTTTTTTAGAACCAGATACAGACCTTTGCAAAATGGGTGTTTTCCGATAGCTAGGATCAGAAAACACCCGTATTTTGTGATCACACGTGCACACTCGCCCCACATTCCCAGTACAGATCTGGATCCAGCATTCCATACTGAGAGTGTTTCTGATGATGGTATGTGTGGGAAGTGAATAGCTTGTTCACTAATATGGAGAGTGTGCTAAGCGGCTGGGTCTGGAATAAAAAGTCGACAGTCAAAATGTCCACAAGTCAAAATGTCGACAGTTGAATATTATGTTAGTATTTGTTTGTAACAATCTGTAAACGACTTTTGAAAAACTTCAGAAATGTAATAATATATATTACATATGTAACGTATATGTAATAGTAACATAATACTAAACTGTCGACATTTTAACCTTTCTACAATTTGACCGTATAATATTTTGACTGTCGACGTTACAACCGGATACAAGTGGCTTACGTACTATCCAGACTTCTGAGCCATCCCCATTTTACCTCAGGTTGACATGGAAGTCTTAAAGTAGTGTTCTTCTGTCTTAATTCCTTCACCTCGCCCACAAAGACACAGTGGGGATCTGAACTTAATGTCAGAGATGTCATCTGAGATTAGAGGTGTAAAGTACACATTAGATTTATGCGCATATGAGTGAGATGTATTCTTTCCACTTGAAATTTTGTCTGTAGAATTACTTTTGGAACCCTTTATTCATGTACATTAACTTACAGAACTTTTGACATTTCACAGATTTATGAGTCTGTTCAGCTATCATGTACAGTAAAAGTATTCCAATTAAGTGAAAGAAAATACCAGCATAGTGAATGTGCAATAAAATCTAACATTAACATTGAGGAATAAACTATGTATGAAAATGTTAATAAATTATACATATTTTTCAAAGTGTTTCAATTAGATGTGTTTTCGGTTATTTGAAATAATAATATATTAATAAAGTGTATATTAAGGTTTAAATAACATTGCTAAAAAGGCCTCTATTGAAGTTACACAAAATAATGATTGCTCAAGTCAATATGATGTAGTTCCCGCTCTGATGGCCATTTTATACCAGCCATTTTCAAAGTGGCTTTGTAAAAGATTGCTACTGCCCCACTGAAGACAAGGAATCTAACATCCCCGGTATGAATCCGCAGCAGTGGGAGGTAAACATTTAGCCTTAGCCCAACATTTATCCTAATCCTCACCCTAAACCTCCCCCTTCCATTACCCTATCCATAGCCCTCTCTTCCTAGCAGCTTGACCCTAAGACTCCATTTCACGCAGCCTAACCCTAAGATTTCGGTGCAGCGAGTCTCGGCAAGTCTGCAGTGGGTGGTCCGTTGCATCAGCTTTCAAGAAAGCCCATGGATGGTTGGCAGTTGCCAAAAAATTTATTCTCCATACTTACCCATTCATTAGAAAAACCTTCTTATTTTGCATATTTTCCAAATACAGACAGATGATAATGAGCTTTGGGAAATATAACTTTCATTGCGGAGAATGGAACCCTTTCGACACTTATACAGCCAACAGTTTATTTTCAGCTGTATCAGTGCCAACATATATTTAATTAATCATCAACCAGAAAAGGTAAAAGGTAAAATAAAAGGTAAAAGGTGCCCTGTTGCATTCATCCTGCACCAAGGGTTGGCAGGGGAAGGGGAGCCATTTGGCATCTATTTCTTCCCTCTAAGATCTAAGAATTAAACTTACCCATTGGAGTCTTCGTAGAGATAGCAGTCGTGGGATTGACGCTGTCTCGTGGTAAACTGGCAAAAAAAAGTTACGACGGACATCACTGTAGTGCTGCAAAGTGATTTGTAAAAAGACAGATCATCGATGTGGCAAACTACAGCCAATCTAGTGTTGGAGAGAAGAGCTCTCTGTAAGCTGTCTCCTCCTCTATTCTAATGTCTGCTCCCCTGCTCTAGTGTCTGCTCTAGCGTCTGCTCTAGTGTAGGCTTGTGCAGAAGGAGGTGTCAATCTCTTAGACTGCCAGGGCAGGACCTGTTCCCTCTGTAAGTTGGAGTTTGTCACTGAACTGCACAGATGTGCAGCTCAGTCTCCTCACACAGTAACTCTTTACATACAGTCTACTCCTGCATATCTGACAAGCTGCTGCTTTATCATATCCTTGCTGTACTGTAAGTTCCTGTTGTTACAGAACCACCCTCTATACTGCTGAATACATTAACCCCATGTGTACCAGAATTGCATTACCTATTACCACTTGCTCTCTACTAAATAAACCTAGAATCTGGGTGCATATGTTTGGACTATAATCCTTATCCAACATCTGCTGTCAGCTATCTTGTACCACAAGACTCTGCCAATATATAAACAGGTGCACAAAGGCCGAGATGAAAAAAAAAGCCCTTATATCATGTTTACAGAACTTGACTCTAATTTATGTTTGCCTTTTAGAAAACCAATAAAATACCAATATTAATACAGTTATTAGAATATATGATAAATGGAAATTTGTGGATGCATATAATAAAATTTAAAAGCAGGCTCATATTGAGGGACATTATCTGGGTAAAGACTTTTTACACTTGGGATTGACCATAGAAATTCTATTGAGTTCGCTGATGATGAGAATTTAAATGACAACAGAAAAAGAAATTGTGTCAATGTGTAGTAAATATGTTATGATGGTGTTTTTCGGTACTCCCCTTACCATGTAGGTATACCTCCCAGTAGCAGACTTACTGTACAGTGTCTGAAATGCTGGCAGTATACAAGTTTATTATGTATATGAAAGCTGAATTTTTAGCAGAGGTTTAGGCAGTATCCCCTGTGATTATGGAATGATATAGTCTCTCTTTCTGACCTTAAGATCTGTCCATGGAGATTGATATCCAGCTACTCTGTGAACTTCCTTGGGAATGAGTGCTGCATTTGATAGATAGACAAGGATGTGAGTACACAACTCCAGCCACAGCCTACTGTGTTAATCTCCCCCAGACATTGATGGATGCTCACTGGCTGCAGTACATTAACCCCTTCTACGCCAGAATAAAAACCTTCTCTCATCAATTCTTCACTACATCTAAATTACATTTCTTTTTCTCTGTACTGATCTCAGTGTGGATTAACATTAGAGAAGCTTAAACCATATATGTTTTACTTTTGCCAAATATACTATAGATTCAAGGTTGACAACTTTTTTTTTTTCCCTCGGGAAGATCTCAGAGGGAAGCAATAGATTCCGATATGGGGGTTGGACTTGATTATGCTTTTTATGCAGATGCATCCTGAAGCCCAGCGCCCTGCCCATCAATTCTGCTATTCACAGTGGGCCTGATCCAGACCTACGCTTGCATGCGAGCTAACGCTGATCGTAAGCGTAAAAATGTCAGAAAAAACGCACTGCGCATGTTCATAGTGACAACTTCCGATCGTACCAAAGACCTTTTCGTAGCGGCGATTCTGGCGTCCGTATTGTTTGCGTTTTTTCCGACGACGGGGCGTGTTTATAGTACGAAGTTAGTACGGACGCTGGAGTTAAGAAATGTAGGAGGGGGGAGCCATTTAAATTGTACAGTATGGGCGTGCTTACAGCGCGTCACTACGAAAATACGTACAAACACAGGGAAAAGTTAGGGTAGGGTTCGGCGGGCGTAATGAAAAGAAGGTAAGGGGAGTGTTGTGGGAGTGAAAGTTTTTACGCTGCAGCGGTAATACGCTCCGCTCTCATTCGGATTTCTGGATCAGGCCCAGTGTCACTAGGGATGAGTTGGGGCTTGATGATGCAAATTACATAACGATGTCTCACCCAATCCCTAAAAACACAGAACTTACAGTATTGCCTCTGCCTGGAACCTGAGGCCCTGGTTTGCATCCGATTTTGATGCTTTCAAATTCCTTTGCAAAATATTCAGATAGATCGCCAAATGCCGCACTATGCAGACAGCTGTGCATTGTAATTACTCTTAGGGCCGCCTTCAGAATTTCTGGGGCCCGGGATACACCAGTCAGGCCCCGCCCCATGTAACATCATTGGTGACATCACGTGGGTGGAGCCTGGCAGACCTGCGCTACCATCTGGCTGGTGTGCAGGGAAAATTATTTCCTGCGCATTGGCCCTTAAACGATGGTGGGCCCAGGACAAGTAGTTCCACATGTCGGCCCTCCTACATGTATAGAAAAGTTTTCAGACTGAATTGCATGGAAATTCATGGAAGTGCAGGAGTCTGGATAAGTACACAATATACACAAAATGGAAGTTCCTCAGATCAATTTATAGGTTAATGTAAACAGGTGCATGAAAGGCACAGGGGTAATCTGCTAGCAACAGAAACACTGCCATTAACCAGTAACAGACTATACCATTCTATCTGTAACATACACACAGGCTAGAGAATGTCCAGCAACACTGCCATAACCCAGTAACATACTATACCATTCTATCTGTAACAGTGCTCGAAGTGGAAATTTAGAAGTATGCAATTTCAGCACCAGATGTGTCTTGAGTTTGGTAAAGTAAACAAGTCAACAATAAGAAATCACAATGTGTACAAGTCATGTTGGTCATTATTTCTACAATAAACACTTTGGGACGGATTCAGAGCACAGGGCCGTTTCTAGGGGCGGATGAGTGCAACCAACCTTATTGACCCTCCTTTTGTGTGCCCAGCCAGCCTTATTGCACCTTCCTTTTGTGTTTCCAACCAGCCTTATTGCCCCTTCCTTCTGTGTCCAGTCAGCCTTATTGCCCCTCCTTTTGTGTGCCCAGCCAGCTTTATTGCCCCCTCTTTATTTGTGTCCAGTCAGCGTTATTGTCCCCTCAAGTTATTGCCCTCTCTCTATGTTCAGCCAGTGTTATAGACCCTCTTTATGAGTGACCACCCAGTCATATTGCCCCCCTATGTCCAGACTTTGTCCCCCCTTCAGTTTGCCCAGCTTTATTGCCCCTCTTGTGTCCAGATAGCCTTATTATCCCCCACTTTGTGTGCAGTTAGCCTTATTGCCCCCACCTTCACTTTACCCAGTCTTATTGCCCCCTCTGTGTCCACCCAGCCTTACTGCCCCTACTCCTGGGTCCAGTCAGTCGTATTGCCCCCCCTCTTTATTTGTGCCCAGCCAGCATTATTGCCCCCTCTTTTTGTCCAGTCAGCAATATTGTCCCCTCCTTGTTGGTCCAGTCTTATTGCCCCCTCTCTATGTTCAGCCAGTCTTGTAGACCCTCTTCATGAGTGACCACCCAGTCATATTATCCCCCGTGTCCAGACTTTGTCCCCCTTCAGTTTTCCCAGCCTTATTGCCGCTTGTATCCAGACAGCCTTATTACCCCCCACTTTGTGTGCAGTCAGCCTTATTGCCGAGTCAGCCTTATTGCACTTTACCAAGTCTTATTGCCCCCTATGTGTCCACTCCTTATAGCTCCCTCTTTATGAGTGTCCATCAAGCCTTCACTTTACCATGTCTTATTTGACCCTAATGTGTTCAGCCAGCCTTATTGCTCCCCACCTTAGTTGTTTCCACCCAGCCTTATTGCTCCTCGTTTTGTGTCCAGCAAGAATTATTGCACCTCTGTGTGTCCATTTAGCCCTATTGCCCTTTTCCAGTCCAGCTTCCCAATCCCCCAATACAAATCCCATTCCCAAACTACTTTTTAAACCAACTAATAAACTTACCTTTTCCTGTGTCTTCTGGCTCTCTCCTCCGCGGCGCGCTCTGCAGGCTAAAGACGCTCACGTGACCTTAGGTCACGCTTGCGTCTGTTACCCACAGCGCATCCAGCTCTATCAACGGACGGCAGCGGTCCTCTGTGAGACCGCTCTGAGTTAAAATACAGCTGCTCATGAAATCTTACAATTCTATGAGCAGCTGCATTTCTTACTCAGAGCTGTCTCACAGTCAGTGCTAGAATGCCGGTATGCCATACCGCCGCATACTGGCCCACTTCGAGCACTGATCTGTAACCTACACACAGGATAGAGAATGTCCAGCAACACTGCCATTACCAGTAACCGATTATACCATTCTATCTGTAAAATAAAACGCAGAAATGTCCGTTACACGTATTTGCAAATATATTATAAGCCACCAGCCACTGTCAAGGCCTTTCTGCTCATAGTGATCCTAAGGGGATAATGGCTCTATTTATGCGAAATTGCATTCTGAAACCACCCCCTCTGCCCATCAATACTATTAGTGTTACTGGGGGATGCAGTGGGGCTTGACAAAAATTACGCCATCAAGCCCCACCCAATCCCTAGTAACATTAGAAAGAGTATTGATAAACAGTGGACGAGCATTGCACAAACTCACGGCCTCAAGCCTATTGCAGGAGATTTGTCTGCTCTACTGGGATACCCAGAGAAGGGTGTGGGTCTCCACTGAGAAAGGCCCTAGTTGAAAAGATTCCAAGGTGCTGAACTGGCTGGGAAATTGATTGCTTTTGCCTGGAAGAGGCAAAGCAATCAATCCCCGAAGCAAAAAAGATGTTGCTCTGAATTGTACATATAAATTTACCACAACCCTTTTCCTAATCCTTATCCTAACCCTACGCTTCCATAACCCTAACCCTGTTTTCTCCACAGCCTGACCCTAGCTCTTTCTTCCCCGCAGCCTAAACCTAAGACTCCCCTACATGTAGCCTAAACCTAAGACTACCTTCCTCGCAGCCTGACCTTAAGTCTCCCATCCCTGCTGCCTAAACTTAGACTTCCCTACCCACAGGCTGACCCTAACCCTCCCCTAACACGACCCTAACCCTAAGCCTCCCTTCCCCTGAGCCTAACCTTAACCCTAAACATCCTTGTAGAGGTTAATCACCTCTCTGGTAGGGTCTGTGGTGGGTGCCAGCGGGTGTGACGCGTCCGGTGGGTGGTGGGTTCTATAAGGGAATGAGTAAGTATGCCAATTGCCAATCTTACCCATTAAAAAAAAATTCTAATATGGCTGTTCTTCGAAATATATATTTTGGCTGTCTCTATTTCTAAAACAGCCATTTCTTGGTGAAGACTGATAACGCCGGAGAAATGCCCAAACTTCATGATTTTCTCAAATTTTTTGGGTAGCGACAACCATGGACTATGGCAGTGCTCCTCAACCAGTGTGCCATGGCACACCAGTGTGCCACGGGATGTTGCCAAGTGTGCCGCGGTGCAATGCCTCCAACAGGAGAAAAAGCACTGGAAGACCTTGCAGATACAAGAGTGTGGAATACTGGAGAGCTAAAGACACATGATTGGTTCTACTGGAGAGGCTGCAGACACATGAATGGGAACTACTAGGGAGGCTGGAGACACATGGTGGGGCTACTGGGGAGGCTGCAGACACATGATGGGAGGCTAACATAGGTAAATTAGTTATAAAAAAAAAAGTTATTAGCTGTGATTTTAAAATTTATCAAATAAAAAATAATGTAATATCTGTGTATGTACTTTGTAATTCCTGCTTATTTATGTATATTTTGCTTTTGGTGTGCCGCAGAATTCTGGGAAGGGCTTAGGTGTGCCGCGGAATTCTGGGAAGGGCTTAAGTGTGCCAAGAGTGAGAAAAGGTTGAGGAGCACTGGACTATGGCATAAATCACTGTAAATCACGTACATCATCAACCAACACCCATAAAAAAATTAAAATGTGCTTTATTCTCTTGCAAGCCAAAGAATACTCCTGGAAATCAATTGTAACGTTATGGAAAAGTTACATGTTTGCTATTATTAATCTGGAAATAGATGTAAATCATGTGCTGTACTCTGTTTACTATGCCAGAAATGTTATACCTTTTTGCATATGTGCCAAAACTTTTTTAAGTTGGGGGGATCAATAAATAAGTTTACATGATACTACCACAAACTGTAGAGTTCACAATAGTATGCCACAAGTAATGCACCATTTCATACTATAATTGTATCATGTCACATACAGTAATGCTCTACTGCCCTCTAATACTAGATCACGATTATGGGCAGTACACAACTCATGCCCCTGAACTGGTGCTCAATGGCTGTGACTAATGCTAGTCTATCACCGCCAGGAGGTAGAGGCTTAGTGTCACTGTCACTGTGCCTGACGATGGCTGTAGAATCAACTCTTAGTCCATGACCCCATTGTCAGTTGCAATCTTGGATCTGCCCCCATCCCCTACTGATGACTGAGCCCCATGTTACCCGGATCATACATTTATGAGTGTGTATGATGCGTATAAAAGGCCCAGAACCATATGATAAAGATTTGTATGTAATAAGATACGTTTCTATATTTTAATTGGGTACCAACAATGTATTGAACAGTACACAACCAGCTGGTCTGTAGACAGTACACAGGATTGTAGGGATTCTCTCCACACTAACAACTCCCAGGGGTTAAATGATCTCAGGAAACCATATCCCATATTCCTCCCATGTGAGGTTGAGGTTAGCTAGCCCTAATAGAAATGTTAGCAGTACCTAAATGGTTTAGGATCTGCAGCTGTAAATCAGCAGTCAGTCCATAAATTACAGGATCAAATCTCTCTGGGCCCCAGAATACAGGGAGGATTAAATGCCATGTGTGGGGAAGAGGATCTGTAAGATAGATGTGGTTATAGGAACATGGACTAATAGGTTTTCAGGAAAACCTTCTAATTTATGGGGTGTCTTTAAGGAGTTATACAGCCAAATATTGCAGATCTACACATTTTCCTCCCCTATAAGTGTCAGTGATGTGCTTAAGGGGTTAACTCTTTCACTCTCAGATGCAAATAAGAGCAGGTCACCCATTAAAACATACTTAAAAACCTATAAAGACACATATGACCTGCAGATGTTGTTGTGCATTTAGTTTATATCCCAGGCTACATCTCTGCTTTCTGAATGGCAACAGCATATTACTGTACTTAAGCATACAGGGGCTGGTCCCGAGGCCTGCGCAAATCGTCACACATTGAGTGTACTTTATATCTGAATGCAAAACATGGGCGGGTTAGATGCCATCCATAGACGCACACTATCCGGATGTTAAGTGTGTGGTAGAAGTAATTTATCAACATTCATACACGCAACAACATTTGGTTAACAGTGTATAAATGTGGACAAGAACGATCTTGACAGAGTTGTTATTCTGATAACACTAAGGTCACCACTATTATTATTATTCCGATCTTAGTATTGTTGAATAAAAGTCCGACACTAACCCTAACCACAGCCTAACCATAACCTTCTCCTCACTGCGGCCTAACCCTAACCCTATCATAACAGGAGCCTAGCCCTAAACCTTACATTAAAACTAACTTTTAAGTCCTGATGCACCAACTGGAGAGGTGAGCAACATACTCTGGGGAGTTTTAGGGTTAGACTGCGGGGAGGGGAGTTTTAGGGAGGGTTAGGGCTAGAGTAATGGAAGGGGAGGTTTAGGGTAATGGTAGGAAAGTCTTAGGGTCAGGCTGCAGGGAAGGGAGGGTTAGGGTAATAGAACGAAGGGGAGGGTTAGAAAAAGGATTGGGGTAAGGGTTGGGGTTAAATTCATACTCACCATTTGCAGCAGCGTCTTCTGTCTTCTGTGGATCGATTGCTATGCTCTGCAAAGCTAAAGCAATCAATTTCCTGGCCAGTTCGCAACTAGATGGGAAAGAACGGCCCTTTCGAAAAGTGGCGTTCGCAGCGGCAACCCACGCCTGTTATGCTACACCTCTGTCTGATATCCTACACTCAGAGCCCCTGTTCATACTTACAACACATTCCTATACTTCTAATATTTATTAAACTGTCTAATTAAAAAATAAAACATTTTAAACACAATGCCTATACTACACTGATTTATTTTTATTTTTTTTTAAATGACAATAGCAGTGTATTGACGCACACTTTGCTCAGGCATTTTTATATAGGTTTATATTTTTAGGGCTAAAAATAAATAATTATGTTCATTTCGTTTTTAGAATCTTTATTATAATCAAATGTAAAAAATAAATCAATTTAAATTAGCTATAATTAAAATATACTTTAAAACAGCTGCACTACACCTTTCAGTCTATTTGTCTATACATACCCAATTAAATGTTTTAAAGGTGAATTTATTTGCAGTATTACCTATACAGGGTTGATATTGATGGGTGTGGGTCCCTGTAGCGAATGGCCCTATTTCAAACTGGCTCGGATATTGATTGCTTATGCCTAGCAATTGATCCCCGGAGCACCGAACACGGTACTCCGAAACGGTAAGCAACCCCACCCCCTAACCCTAAGTCACACCCCACACCCTAACCCTAAGTCACC